>BQNB010065657.1:0-34859 GCA_026074375.1 Tanacetum coccineum
GTAATATGATACAAATATATAAATTTATAAATATTTTCATATTTTGTGCCGCCTTAAGTCATGCCCTAAAAACTCCATGACTCGCCATGGCTCGCAAAGGCGTGAGGCTTGGCCATGCCGCCATGCCACGCCTTACGCTATTTATAACCTTGGAAGCTAGTGTGCTTAAAAGTGAGTTAGAAAAGCTTAAGCAAGAAAAATAAAGCAATCAACTTAAAATTGAAAATTTTGATAATGCTTCTAAGAGTCTAGATAGATTAATAGGGAGTCAGATACCTGATAAAAGTAGAAAGGGTTTAGGGTTTGTAAGCTATAATGTTGTTCCATCTCCTCCTACAGGGTTATTTTCACCCTCTGGTCTAGAGGAGTTCTAACAGCTTGAGTTTGAAGGTTATGGACCTAAGACTAGTATGAATGTTAGTGAAGATGCTTCTAATAAGGTTAGGGAATCTCTTGATGCCCTATTGGTTGAGGAGTTAGTGTCAAATGATAAGAAGAAAACTATTTTTCCTATTGTTGCTAAGATAAATTTTAGTAGACCTCAACAACAAGAAAAACCAGTTAGGAAACCAGTTAAGTATGCTGAAATGTACAGGTCACAAACTCCTAGGAGAAATCAAAGAAACTAGAATAATCAGAAGTCCCAACAGCTAGGAAGTAACTTTGTAATGTACAATAAAGCTTGTTTGGTCTGTGGAAGTTTTGACCATGTGCAGGCTCATTGCAATTACCATCAAAAGGAAAGGGTGGTATCTGGGAATTCTTATACAATGGTGAATTATAATTACTCTGCTAAAAAGACTCACCCTAGTGCTCACAGGAACATGGTTCCAAGAGCAGTTTTAATGAAAACTGGCCTAAGATCACTTAATACTGCTAGGTCTGTTAATACGGCTCATCCCAAAACTACAGTTTATAGTGCTAGTCCAATGTCACAATTTTCTAAATAAACACAATCAACTGTAAAGAGGCCCTATCAAATAAGAACATCATTAACTAACAAAAATTCTAGCCAAAAAGTTATTACTGCTAAGGGAAAATTTTATACTACTAGGCCAAAAGCAGTTAATATTGCTAGGCCAAATTCAGTAGTAGTTAATGTTGTGAGGGAAAATCAGGTTAATGCTATTAAGACCTCAACATGTTGGGTTTGGAGACCTACCAAACTTAATAGTGCATCAATTACTTTGAAGAGACATAATTATGTTGATGCACGAGGCAGATCCAAGTCAGTGATGGCCTGGGTCCCCAAAGGAAACTAATTTCCTTATTTTTATGTGCAGAGTCATCAACAAAAATAAGATCAAGGCTATGTTGATAGTGGATGCTCAAGGCATATGATAGGAAACATGTCCTATCTCTCAGACTTCAAGGAATTTGATGGAGGATATGTTACCTTTAGGGGAGGAGCCAAAGAAGGGAAAATTACTAGTAAAGGAACTCTTAAAATTGGTAAGCTTGATTGAGGATGTGTACTTTGTCAAGGAGTTACAGTTTAACCTTTTTAGTGTTTCACAGATGTGTGACAAAAAGAACAGTGTTCTTTTTACTGACACTGGATGTTTTGTTCTGTCTCCTGACTTTAAGTTAATTGATGAAAGTCAGGTTTTACTTTAATTTCCTAGAAAGAACAATATCCCAGAAAGAACAATATGTATAGTGTTGATATGAAGAATATTGTTCCTAAAGAGAGTTTAACTTGTCTTGTTGCAAAGGCCACACTTGATGAATCAATGCTATGACATAAGAGGCTAGGTCATGTAAATTTTAAAACTAGTAATAAACTTGTTAAGGATAACCTTGTGAAAGGTTTACCTATAAAATGTTTTGAAAATGACCAAACTTGTGTTGCTTGCCTTAATGGAAAACAACACAAAGCCTCCTGTAAGTCCAAAATTTAGAACTCTATTACTCAGCCTTTATTTATGTTGCATATGGACTTGTTTGGTCTAACTTTTGTAAGCAGCTTAATGAATAAGAAATATTGTCTAGTTGTTACTAATGATTATAGCAGATTTACTTAGGTTTTCTTTTTAGCATCTAAGGATGAAACTAGTGGCATTCTTAAGAGCTTTATAACTCAGATAGAAAATCTAGTTGATAAGAAAGTAAAGATAATCAGATGTTACAATGGAAAAAAGTTCAAAAATAGAGTCATGAGTGAGTTTTGTGAAAAGAAAGGCATTAAGAGGGAATTTAGTATAGCTAGAACTCCTCAGCAAAATGGTGTTGCTGAGAGAAGAAATAGGACACTAATTAAGGCTGCGAGAACCATGTTAGCTGACTTTAAGTTACCTACTACATTTTGGGCTGAAGCAGTTAATACAGCTTGATGTGTGCAGAATAGGGTATTAGTAGTCAAGTCTCATAAAAAGACCCTTTATGAACTCTTTAGAGGTAGAACACCTTCTCTAAGCTTTATGAGACCATTTGGGTGTCATGTTACCATTCTTAATACCTTAGATCATTTAGGCAAGTTTGATGGATTCTTTGTTGGATACTCATTAAATAGTAAGGCTTTTAGAGTATACAACATTAGAACTATGAAAGTAGAAGAAAACTTACATGTTAGGTTCTTAGAGGATAAGCCTATTATTGCAAGTGATGGACTAAAGTGGCTGTTTGATATTGATGTTCTAACAAAATCAATGAATTATATACCAGTTGTTGCAGGTACAAACTCTAATGATTTTGTAGGTACAAAAGAAAGTATTGGTGCAGGTCACCCTAGCAAGGAGCCAGGATCTAGCCAAGACTACATCTTAATGCTTGGTATGTGTAATTAAGAACATACCAAAATCCCCCATACTAAACTATTGTCGTGTCCTCACGCAATGCTATAAGTAAACACTTAAGAAAACTAAGACCCTCAATCCCCCTCGACTAATTACCTTGAAAAGTAGCTAAGTGTTTATCAAGGGGAATTAAAGAATCAAAAGCTTTGAAAAGCCCCGTTTTTACCATTTTTATTACTACACATATTTTTGTATTTTCTTTTTTCTCAACTAACTAACATGTTTGACTTTCGTTATTTTATAACTTTTAGGGATCATAGAACAAGACGCATTTCAATCCTAAAATGCCCAAGAAGGATAAATTCATCGTCCCTGACTTTTCACTCGTCCTAAACCAAGCATAAACGAAATCACCGTTAAATATAAGTTAAGATGCTAACACTACTCATATTTGCAACTTGTGAACTTTTCACTCTCGACAATTATTATATCTTAGGTGAATGTGCCATTTCGAATTTCAACCATGGATCAACGTTTTGCAAAATTTCTATGCTTCACGTTCCACCCGAGAATAATGAGTTTGAAGGCGAGATCATCCCATGTAGCGACTTTCGTCTCGGCACATCCCAACCTCGCGGCTAAGTGACCAGGCCTTTTGACACCCCACAAAGACTAGTATCAGAGACTCACGGTCCTCCGAATTATTCAAACTCTTAGTTTCCCATAAAAAAAAAAGTCCCTTTAGTTCAAAGAGCTATATAAATTTAAGAAAAAGAGATTTACCCTATATTTAATAATTTCACGTTTACTTACTCTTAATACAATTATTCATTCTAAGGAAATCCTCGAACCTTTTAGAAAGGCTGGCAAGAGGCATCAAACTTTAATTATACTCGGAAATTACTATGTGCCAATTTAGAAGACTGCAACATCGGTTGTGAGCATCCAGAGAGCAGTAATTTATATCACCCACAGTGTTGATTACTATTACTACCACAAATTTTCATCAAGTAATTTTTCATTCCATTATTTTGTTTTTACCATGATATAGAGAAAATTCCGTTTTAGAAAATTTAAGTTAAATTTGAACTAAAATTATTGGATATCGACTATAAACTTCAAAATATGTTGATTTAAGTTTTAATTTTCGAAGAGAGCACGTATTATTAGTCCGGTTAGGAGCTTATGGGAGAAAAAGCCACAAATTACACTTATGAGCTCTTAAGATTTCCAAATAATCCTTGTTTAGCATCCAACTCATACTTAACTCTATCATTTTTCGTTCTTCGCAAAGATCCGCTAATGCTTAGTCTAAAAGTTAAGGAACAAGCTAGAGCTCAACACGCTTGATCGAGTCAAAATTTATTCTTATTCTACCTAGCAGGAAAGTCAAAATTATGACAAAACACTTATTTTCTTTTTGAAAATTTTTAAATTTTTTCATTTTTTGGTATTTTGGTGGTAAAAATGGGATTACGTGAAAACAACGGCTGCAGGCACAATCAAATCGATAGATCCCCCCCATACTAGAACTAAACATTGTCCTCAATGTTTTAAGAAGGGTCTCTACGTAAATCCTAAGCCATTTATTAAGTATGCTCAAAGATAAACGTTAGTCGATAAGATTTGGATATTGGATTCCTAAAATGAAACTGAGGATTTGAAGCTCGAGTGAACGAAGGACAAAACCACGAGCACGAGAGGCTTCAAACATCCGGGCAATCATGTACATACATCACAAAACACAAAACACGAGAAAGAAAGAGGCGAGCCTCCTCACATCACAAAACACTTATTCATTACTACCATTAATATTATATTAGGATAAGCATGGGTTGCCACCCACGAAGCGCTTATTTTTGTTAACCGAGTCTTGAGCCTGACTCGATCCCCCATACTTGAGCTTGTCAAAGAGGAAAGAAATGGAGAAACAGAACATCTAAGATAGGAATATCCCCTCCATAGATCATCATCGGGCTTTCAAAAAAAAGTTGGAAAGCTTTAAAGCCCCGATGAGATAAGAGATGAACTTTGTCCTCATTTTCGAATGAAAATGGAAGCAAAGTGTCAATCACTGGACAAAGGGTGGGTTGGGTGGGCAAAATTATAGGCATAAGAACATAGTTTTCAAAAATATTACCCACCACTTTGGTAGTCAAAAGTCCCGTATCGGGCTCAAAGTAAATTCCATCACCCGGTGGTTTGGTAGGAGGACAAGGGGATGATGGAATATCAAAATGAAATGACTCATTTTCAGGAAGTGAAGGGGTATCATTGCTAAGCAATTCTTCAAGGAAAAGGATATCCCCTTCGGAGTCATAGTCATCGTTCTTAATGCCCGGTGGCATTGAGTTATTCGGAATAAGAAATAAATCGATCTCCTCCATAAGAGAGTCATTATCCTCAACGGGGATAGAAGATGGAGAGAAAGACTCGATAGAATTTTCCACATTAAGCTCATCCGGAGGGCGAGGAGATGAATTGTCATAAAGCAATCTCTTAACTAGATGAATTTCACCCTCTGGATCAAGGTTGTAATCATCAATTCCCGGTGGAATTGATTTGAGAAAAGTTAGTTCACCGGCGAACTCATCTAGAAGAGAATCAATCTTAGAAGAAGAATCAATCAAAGTATTTCGATTAAGCAAAGATTCTATAAGTTTGGATTCGGCATAAAAGGAATCAATTCCCAGGGGAATTGAAGTGATACTTTCTAACACCTCATTTTGAATTAGATTCACCTCGGTAGAAATGATTTCTTCATCAAGATTAAAAAGAGGATTAAAGAAAAATTTAAAATTCTCCATTGGAACGTCCTCCTCGGAAAATGACTCATCATCACTTGAGGTACAATCATCATTGATATCAAAGAGAGGGTTAGAGAAACTAACAAGATGACTCTTGGGAAAATCATCACAAACGGGCAAATCACACTCACCGTCGGAAGCATCCTCAGATAAATCCTCAGACTCACTTGGGGCTAGGTTAAGGTCTTTAACACTAGACTTATTTTCTTTTTCCAATTCCATTTCTGGAATAGTGTCAAGATGCTCATCCTCCATTATGAGAGAGTCCGTAATTGGAAGGTCGGGTGTGTTTGCGGTAGAACATGTCATGAAATATTCTTATGCAAAAGAATACTCATCGTCGTCATCATTATAAGATGAGGTAGGCAAATTCCAACTTAGAGTATTAATATATTCTGCCAACTCTTCGTTTACACTTTTCAAATCTTGAACAAGTTTGCTAAACAATTCTTGTACCTCCTCGGATTGAGCATGCTTAACTTCAAAAAATTTATCCCAAGCTTGCGTTAAAACCTTAGGTGTTTCCCTAAAAGAAATATGATCAAACTTTTTTAAAAAGTTTTGTATTGATTCCATTAGGTCTTCACGGGCATGCAACATTTCCGCACTTGTTTCTTGACGAGGTTGATGAATGACGGGAAACTGCGGGGGTTGGGATTGGTTAAAACCGAAAGAATTAGAGTTGTAAAAATTTTGATGCATCGGTTGACATTCAAAAGTCACATGAGGACCCCCGCAGTTTTCACAACAAAGATATTGTTATGGAAAAGTTGGTAAAGTTTGTGGAAAAGTATCAAAGTTTTGATTGAAACACGGGTCCGGATTGTAGACAAACGGGACCTGAGGTGGACAATCGTAACCATAGTGAGCATCATTCCCACATAACTCACAAAAATACGTATCGTGCTAGGGTTGTGGAGGGTGGTAAGAAAAATCGGAAGGATCGTTGCAAGAATTAGGATTTGGATCATAAGCAAATGAATTTCCAGCTCCCGAAGCGCAAAACAAATAAAATCCACCGTTTAACGGGCCTTCACACCCGCAACAAGTGACTGGCTTTCCATCTCCATAAGTGCAGTTTAAATAATTTCCATTTATCAGATTAACACCACACTGCTGGCAAGTACAAAAATAACAATAGAAGCCAACACACGGTTGTCCACACCCCATACACTCGCCTTGTTCGAGTGACGCCATAAGAATTAAATAATAAAGAGGGATAAGAAGAAGAATTAAATGCCAAAGAGGTTAAAGGATATTATTTTTGGTTTTTCGAGTTTTTTTAAACAACATATTTTATTAAAGGACAAAATGAGATTGAATAACTTAAACCGATAATCAACTTGCTTCACGGTAGCTCTCTAAAATAAAAACGCACAAAGGAGCGGAGGAGCGGGAAAGCGCGAAGCTATTAAAATCTTTCTCCTTTCGGGTCGTAGTTCCTCGGAACAACCCTCCTTAAACCCCTCTTATAGTTTGTTAATCTATTAAAGGTGAGCCGTACTTAACAAGTGACACAAAGGCAAGTTTTAATCTTTTGTTTGGGAACTTATTATGATAATGCTCCAGTTGAGAGCATTATATTGATGATGATTTTTATTCTTATTTAAGACAATGTTTTTATATTTATTTTTTTATTTTTCTTGAAAAATATTTTTCTATTTTTCTATTTTTATAACAAAAAAAATAACTTCACGAGGAAGGGTCTTTAAGGGACAACAAACTTCAACTCGATAATCGTCTCACGACCTCCCCGACAGCGGCACCAAAAATTGATTACTATCTTTTAGGGTATAAATATAAATAATATTACTACTTATATATTAACCAAACCAAATCAAGTGTCCCTTGAAAAGGTTCAAAGAAAGAAAATCAATAAAACTAAAATTAGTATATGATATTCCTGGGTCGTTTATCCCCAACGAGGCGTGAATGAAAAATCGAGTGTCGGTTTGTGGATTATGCTTGAATATAACAAATTTGGATTTGATTTTCTAATTCTACATGAAAAAGCAAGTAAAATGCAATCTAAATTAAAAACGAACCAAAAACAAATTTAAAATGGAAACGTAAAAATGCGACTTAAAACCTAAAACATGAAATTTTGATCCTAAAATGATTTTTAAAGTTTTCCTAATCCTAAATGACTAAATTATAAGAAAATTTAAAGAAAATCCTAAAACGAGAGCTTTTAAAGTTCAAGAACAAAGAAAACGAGAACGGGATTCAAATCCCGTTCTTTAAAAAATGAAATTCTAAAATTTTAACCCTACAAAAGCAATTCTAATTTTCCTAAGTCCTAAACGATAAAAGAAAATTTTTTTTAAAAAAGAATTATATTTTTTTGACTTTTATTTTTTTTTATTATGAATTAAAAACGGATTTAATCTAAAAAATTAATAAAAAGTACTAAACGAATATGGAAAAATATGAAAAATTAAGGAAAAGTGCTTTGAAAGGTGTTGGTCCTAGGAAAAATAAAAGTGAGTTACCAGCTTATTTGAATAAGCTGGTATTAAGCCGAAAAGGGCTTATGGCTTAAAAGGGCAAAAAGACTATAAAAAATAAATGGTGCACAAACTAACCAGATGGCCCTATCTGGTGTTGTGGTTGGTGTGTGTGGTTTGTGGGACGAGTATGTGTGTAAAGGGAGGTCACATGGTCGAATCCTTGTGGCTTCTTTTTTGCTAAAGTGTTTTTTTTCTTTTTGCAAATTTGTAAAACACTCAAAAATAAGCAAGTTTAAAAAAGACAACTTTTTTGTAAACTCAAAAATAAGATGGAAAAAGCTTAAAAGAAAATGACAGAATGGGCTATTTAACTAAGGACTAAATTAAGCTAAACAGTTAAGCATTTTTAAAATAATTAAACTAATGGGAAACAAAAATAAACAAAAGCAGATGCTATGCTACACCTAATAAGCATTATGAACACAAATAAGCTGAGGAAATTAAGCAGAAAAGCTAAAGACAAGCAATAAGTCAAAACAAGCAATAAGCTCTAAAAAGCAAATGAGCTTTTGGCTCAAAACTGGTAACCAAACAGCCCAAAAGGGGACTTTTGTGCTTATTTTCAAGCAACCTAATGGATCCTTATGGGCTTAAGGCTTATAACACTGGAAAAAACAGTTTGAAATTAAAATAAGCTATAAAAAGGGCTTATGAAAAAGCTGATCACACTCAGTGCATGCTGATTTTTGGTTTTCTTCAAAAACAACTAGGCTTATGCAGCCTATAAAATAAGCTAGAAAATAAACTTTAAAATAAAAGATAAGTTAAAATAGATGGAGCTTGACCTCCAATGAGCTTATGCTCAAAAATTCAGCAGCTAAAAACAATTTTAACTATCCTAAATTTGAGAATGAAAAAGAGACTTTTGACATAGAAAAATGAAATGACAGATTTTGATTAACACAAAAGTAAACTAAAAAGACACAAGACTACTGCATTTGGACACAAATAACAACACAAAAACCATTCTTAAAAAACTGTTAAAAAGATCTTAGCCAAATAAGCAATATAAAACTGTTTTGATCCAACAATTTTAAACACCTATTAGTAAAAACCTAAAAACTAACTTTTAGACTTTTAAACCTTTAAAAACAGCTTAAGAACAACTTAAAATGGCTTGTGCAAATTGCCCAAGTGACCCAAATGGTTTTAAAAGCCTGTTTTAACCCACTTTGGCTGATGTCCCAAACACCCCTTAAAGACTATAAAATCAATTTTTAAACTGATTTTTGAAGAATTAAGCTAAGAGGTTTGAAAACAGACATTAACCAAGCAATGTTAAGCAAATATAAACAATAAGAACACAGCAATAAACAATCAACAATAAGCAGTTAAAAGGCAATTAAAGACAGTTTAACACAAAAACTTAAATAAATGGCATAAAAGCAATAAAGAGGCACACATAAGCAATAAACATCATAAATAAGCAACAATAAGCAATAAAGTACAATAAATAAGCAGTGCTATAGTAAAATAAGCAAAAAATGAAAAGAATGGAAACTCACAAAGGTCCACAGCTTTTGGCAAGGGAATAAGCTCTCAAATCAGCTTATACCAACCTATATGCTTCCCAAGAAGCTCTAACCCAAGGCTATCCACAATTTACCTTGCTCCATTGAATCTGACAGATTTTTGTGATTTTTGATTTTTAAGACAGAATTTAAAACAAGATTTTTATATAAGCTTTTGATGGTTCAAAAGCTTATATAAGAGCTTAACAACAGTATTTAAAAGGCAATTAAAATAAATGACAATATTTAAAGAAAACTTTTAAAATTTCATTAATCTTAAAAATTACAATGCTTGAAAATTAAAGGACAGTAATTAAAAATGACAGTAAAGTAAATGGTCTAATTAGTTCAAAAATAAAGACTAGACAAAAAAATATAAGCTACAATGGCTTCTATATTTATACTAAGATCTCTAAGCCTTGGTCTTCACTGGTGCTTGTTTACTGAGAGGCTTCAAGGGTGTGTTTCCTTTGTGAGAGCATCCATAAATGTCATCATAGCCATCCATTCATCTTGGAGCCCAAGGTCTTTGATCCGAGCCATCCATTCCTTGTCTTCATTCATAGACGAATTAGGTTGTGAGGGATTGCCAAGGTGGATATGGAGTGTAGTGAGGTGGGGTTGAGAGGGATGGTGATGGATTTGTCTTGGGGTGAAAGGGATTTGTCTGGTTATGGCAAGAAAGGACACACGCGTTGTGTGTGAAGATAAACAGTAACCCTTTGGCGGGAATTTTGAGTTATAAGGGTGCAGGGTATGAGTTTGCAAAAGTGGCAAGTTTGGCCCTTAATCTTTATATATGGTATTACACAAAAGGTCCTTTGTGGTGTAAAGGTTTAAGGGATTTGGCAGTTATGGTCCTTGAGGTTATATTGATGTGTTGCACGGTTAGTCCTTAAAGGACTAACGACAGTTAGGGTAAAAGGGTTATAGGGCTAACGGTTGTTAAATGAGGTTTATGGTTTTATGGTTTGGGCTTTAGTAAACTGCTTGGGCCAGATAAGCATTAAAAGGGTATTTGGGCCTTTTATTTGTTTTGGTCTTCATATAATGACTTAATGGGCTGACCTGGCCCATTAGATGGGTGCGGGTGGGCCCATTAAGGATTTCTTCGTTTTACGGCATTGGCTTTGACTTTGACTTTGTCGGTGTTGACTTTTTGGCTATTTGTTTGACTTTGACTTTTTGACTTTGGCTTTTTGCGCTCTTCACATTCCCATGCTCGGTTTTGTTATTTTTGGCTTCGTTTTTCATCCTTTTGTCGGATATCCGTTTTCTGCACAATATAAGTGAAAACATACAAATACAATGTATTTTTGGTACGTTTTTGGTCATTTAGGTCTATTTTTAATGGAAAATGGTATGTGTAATTAAGCACATACCAATGCCACCGTGGAAAGATGGTTCACTATTTGATTCTTCTTCAAAGAATGCTAGCAATTATGAACCACAACCTTCTAGTGATGCTGGAAAGAAGGATGATGATGGTGGAATTGATAATCAAGAGGGGCCTGAAAATAGTTCTCAAGATGTTAATACTGCTGGGCCAAGTATTAATATTGCTAGTACAAATATTAATACTGGTAGTTTAAATATTAATACAGTTAGTCCACTAGTTACTACTGCTCCACTTGAAGCTACACATGTTGATTTCTTTGGTGATGAAACAGAATTGGATATGAGCAACATTACTAACACATATCTAGTTCCTACTACTCCAAGTACAAGAATACATAAAGATCATTCACTTGATCATGTGATTGGAAATATACAGTCTGGTGTACAAACAAGGAGAATGACAAGGTCAACAAATGAACAAGGGTTTATTAGTATTGTTTATGAAGGGAAAACTCATGAAGACCATCAAAATTGTCTATTTGCTTGTTTTCTAACACAAATAGAACCCAAGAAGGTGATTCAAGCTTTGACAGATTCAAGCTGGATAGAAGCAATGCAGGATGGGCTTCTATAGTTTAAATTCTAGAAGGTTTGGACTTTGGTTGATTTACCATATGGCAAGAGGGCCATTAGAACTAAATAGGTGTACAGAAACAAGAAAGATGAGAGAGGAATTATAATTAGAAACAAAGCAAGACTAGTTGCACAGGGTTACACTCAAGAAGAAGGAATAGATTATGATGAGGTTTTTGCTCCAGTTGCTAGGATTAAAGCAATTAGGCTGTTCTTAGCCTATGCCTCATTCAAAGACTATGTTGTGTACCAGATGGATGTGAAGAGTGCATTTCTGTATGGCTAAATTGAAGAAGTTTATGTCTGTCAACCTCTAGGATTTGAAGATCCAGAGTTCCCTGACAAATTTTACAAGGTAGAAAAGGCATTATATGGTCTACATTAAGCTCCTGGAGCCTGGTATGAGACTCTATCTACCTATTTATTGGACAATGGATTTTAGAGAGGTCAGATTGATAAGACTTTTTTAAAAGAATCAAAAGTGATATTCTACTAGTTCAAGTATATGTTGATGATATCGTTTTTGGATCTACTAAGAGGGAGTTATGCACTGATTTTGAGAAGTTGATGCACAAGAAATTCCAGATGAGTTCTATAGGTGAACTCACTTTCTTCTTAGGACTTCAAGTGACACAAAAAGATGATGGTATTTTCATCAGTCGGGACAAGTATGTGGATGAAATCTTAAAGAGGTTTGGTTTTTTAATTGTGAAGACAGCAAGTACACCCATGGAGACTTCAAAGCCATTGCTCAAGGATGCAGAAGCTAAAGATGTTGATGTTCACTTATATAGATCAATGATTGGATCATTAATGTATCTAACAGCTTCTAGGCCTGATATAATGTTTGTTGTATGTGCTTGTATAAGATTTCAAGTCACACCTAAAGTTTCACATCTTCATGCTGTGAAGAGAATCTTTAGATACTTGAAAGGTCAACCTAAATTGGGCATTTGGTATCTTAAGGACTCACCATTTGACTTGGAAGCTTATACTGATAGTGACTATGTTGGTGCAAGTTTAGACAGAAAATCCACAACAGGAGGTTGTCAATTTATTAGGAGGAGATTGATCTCATAGCAATGTAAGAAGCAAACTATAGTTGCCAACTCTACTACTGAAGCAGAGTATATAGCTGCATCTAGTTGTTGTAGACAGGTGTTATGGATTTAAAACCAAGTGCTTGATTATGGATAAAACTTTATGAACACCAAGATTTTCATTTACAATGAAAGCACCATCTGCATAGTTAAGAATCCAGTGTTTCACTCAAAGACTAAGCACATTGAGATTAGACATCACTTCATCAGAGATTCCAATGAGAAGAAGCTTATTTAAATGATTAAGATTTACACTGATCACAATGTTGCTGATTTACTCACAAATGCTTTTAATGTTGGAAGATTTCAATATCAGATTGTAAGTATTAGAATGCTTAACCTCTGAAGCATTGATTGAGGAGAGGTTAATTGTATTATTATGCAGCAGAAATGATGCTTGAACTAGAATGGAACAGAAGCTAATGATGAACTTCAATTTAGTATTATTGGCCTAACTTACTTTTGGTAAGTATAATTACTACTGCTGTTATAATTAATACTGTGAGATTTGAGAGAAAGCAAAAATAGATAGAGATGAAAAGTTAGCTTAAAAGAATAAAGAGATGTGTGAACCAAAAATAGAAAGAGTGTTTAAGTGAGAAAAAGAAATGAGAGATGTAGTGAGTTCAAAATCAAAAAGAGAGATTTGTGAAATAAAAACAGACAGAGTGTTTCAGTGAGCAAGAAAGGGAATTTGGAGAATAAGTGAGCTTAAAAACAGAAAGAGAGCTTGTGAGAATCAACATTGATGATGGAAATGCCTTTTGGAATGGAATTGAGGTTAAAACTGGTACCTCAAAAGTTAATACTGCTAGGCTAAACTTAGTACTGCTGAGCATTATTTAGTACTGTTAGTCTAAACTTAGTACTGTTAGGCTAAACTTAGTACTGCTAGGCTACCGTTAATACTGTTTGGAGCATAACAGATTTTCCTTAATTAAATATAGCCGTTGAGATATTTTCGCCAACAACTTCGCTTATAGGTTTCCTTAAATTAGATGATTCTTGATCTTTCTTTCACTAATAAGACTTTCTCAAGATAAAGAATCAAGTTTATTCAGTCGGTCTAATCAAAACCTTAAGTGCTCTCCATATAATCTCAATTGCTTTTGTCCAACACATATACTCTCATAAACGAACCTATACCAGACCTTAATTGAACTTCTCTTAATCAATAATGGCGAATTTGGAATTCTGCGACAAACACAACATGGTTGCTTATCTAAAGAAACCATCTAGGAGTGAAGGATTCCAATAAATAGTAAATTTTCTCAATGGTAGTCATATAAGGTATGCTCTTACTAAGAATCCTACTATCTATGTTTCTCTCATCAAAAAGTTTTGGCAGACTGCTACTGTCAGAACAATTGATTATGGAGAACAGGAAATAACTGCCATAGTTGATGGCAAAGAATTCACTGTTACTGAAGCATCTGTTAGGAGACATCTCCAATTAGCAGATGTAGATGGTATTAGTGTTTTGCCAACTACTAAAATTTTTGATCAACTCTCACTGATGGGGTATGTTTTAACTGATGATAAACTGACTTTTAAAAAAGGCAAATTTTCCCCTCAGTAGAGATTTTTTATCCATACCATCCTACACTGTCTTAGCCCTAAGAAAACTTTTTAGGAACAATTTAGTAGCAATATAGCAACTGCTATTATTTGCTTGGCCACAACCAGAACTTTTAACTTTTCTAAATTGATTTTTGATGGTATGGTGAAAAACTTAGATAGTAAATATAAATTTTTAACATATCCAAGATTTATTCAAATATTTTTGGACAAGAAAAAAAGATTCCTTAATCCCCATGACAGAAAATATATTGCTCCTAATTTAACTCCAAAACTTTTTAGCAATATGAAAAGAGGTTTTTTTAGGGAACACATACATTTGTTTCTAAGTATGCTAGTAATTCAAGCAAAAGAGGGTCAAGGTTTAGGACATCCCTTTGAACCCCAACCACCACCTTCTACTTCTCAACCTATTAATGAAGAACCAATCCCTAATGTTGTATCATCATCACACCAAAAGACTCAAACACCTAGGTAAGCCTTAAACAAGGTCACTGAGTTACCTCAAACTAGTGAGCCTATACCCAATCTACCAGACGAGGCTGTCTATGAGGAGTGGGATGACAAAGTGGAAAGGGCTACCACTATTGCTGCTAGCTTAGATGCAGAGCAGGCTAGTAGTAACATTAATAGGACCTAATCCACGGCAATACCTAATGTGCCTCTTCCTCAAGGAATTGGTGCAGGTGGTAGTCCCAGGTGCCAAAAAGCCATGAGGGGTTCCATTGCTCAGACTAGGTCTGAGATGGTACCTACACCGCCTCATGATTCACCTCTCCCAAAAGTTTACACACTTGAAAGTGATGAGGGCAGTATGATACTACAAGAATTGACGGTTTTATGTACAACATTGTCCAAGAAAGTGGAAAGCTTGGAAAAGCAAACTAAGCAAGTATATGGTGCTGCTTATACCAAGCTTATCATGAAGGTGAAGAAGTTAGAGAAGACTGTCAAGACAAGCCATTCTAGAAGGAGAGCCAAAATTGTTGTTTTAGATGATGAAGAGGATTCAGAGGATTCTTCTAAACAGGGGAGGATGATAGAAGAAATTGATAAAGATGCAGGAGTTACTTTGGTTACTCCTACACAGGGAGAAGATCAACCTGAAGATCAGTTGGGAGTTCTTAGTGCAACTAAAGTTCTTGGAGATGCAGCTAAAACAAATGTTCACACTTATACTAGAAGAAGAATGGCAGTTAGTACTGGTAGTGGTAGAATTAGTACTGCTGAAGAATCAGTTAGTATTGTTGGTGCATCAATGCCAGTTGGTATAGTTCAAGAGGTTAACATCAGTATTCCTTTACCAGTTGTAGTCAAAGATAAAGGTAAAGGTAAAATGGAGGAATCTGAGGATGAACAGACTAAGAGAACTAAATTACAGCAAGAACAAGAGAGGCTTAGTCATGAAGCAGCAGTGAGACTGCAAGAGGAACTGGTAAAGAAGATAGACAAAGGATGGCTAGAGTTCATGAAGCAGCTCAATCTTTTACTGAGGAAGAATGGGAAAATATTAGAGTAAGAGTTGAAGCTGATGAAGAGCTATCTAAGAGACTACAAGCAGAGGAAAGGAACAAGTACAGTGAAGTTGATCAAGCAAAGATGCTTGTAGATCTCATTAATTAAAGAAATAAATATTTTGCTGCACAAAAAGCTAAAGAAAAAAGGAATAAGCCCATGACACAAGCTTAACAGAGGAATTATATGATTAATTACATCAAGCACATGGGAAGTCATACACTGCAGCAATTGAAAAGATATTCTTTTGATGAGCTCAGGAATTATTTGAAACTACAATGAAGAATGTCAACACTTTTGTACCCATGGAGACTGAAGATAGAGGAAGAGCATCAGAGTTAGCAGCTGGAAGTTCACAAGCAACAGTTATTGATTCTGCAGAGGTTGGAATTTCTAAAAAGGCTATAGAAGTAGAACTTGATCATGAAGGTTCTAAGAGACGAAAGACTAATGAAGCTTCGGGATCAGTTCAAGAACAACTAGAAGAAGAGGAAAAATAATTGTCATAAGAGGATTTACAACAAATGATGATGGTAGTTGCAGTGGAAGAAGTTTATGTTGAAGCCTTACAGTTTAAATATCCAATCATTGACTGGGAGGTTTACACTGAAGAATCTAGAAAATATTAGAAGATCATCAGGGTTGGTAATCATACGAAAGCATATCAATTCTTTAAGGATATGTTGAAAATCTTTGACAGGGTTGACTTGGTGATAGTATGGAATTTGATTAAAGAAAGATTCAGTTCAACAGAACCTATTGATGACAAAGAAAGAACATTCTGGGTTGAATTGAAGAGGTTGTTTGAACCTAATATTGATGATACACTATGGAAACTTTAGAGATATATGCATGATCCATTGAAATGGAGATTATATGATACATGTGGGGTTTATCATGTGTCAACAGAGAGAGGAATAGATATTTTCATGTTGGTAGAGAAAGAATATCCATTGTCAAAAGGAGTTCTAACTTTGATGTTGGTTAACAAGCTGTTAGTAGAACAACATTCAGAGATGGCAAATGACCTTCTAAGGAAAATCTTCATACAAGCAAACAGACCAAGACAATAAAGTGTTTGGAAGCATCCTCTTAGCACAAATGGTTTAATTCAGAGAAACTTGTAGATTTGAACATTCATATGTTTAGGGAGGGATTATTGGGAATTAAACTCATACCCTTTTTAACTGCCAAGCCAAGAATTAGTACTGCTCAAGATTACAATTGCCAGTACTAAACTAACCAGTTAGTACTGCTAGAAGAAAGTTAGTACTGCCAGTACTAACTTAATACTACTGAAGGACTTAAGACTGCTGCGTGAAGATTAAAGACTGCTAAAGGAATAAAGACGTGTGAAGAGATTTGTATTGACTTATTCAGAGTATATTCTATATAGTTAGAAAGATACGTATAAGTTTAACATTATAGAAGATTTGTAGTTATCTTGTAAAGGACTCCTTGGTGTATAAAAGGAGATCCTAGGTTATGGTATTGTATGCACAATAGTAATAGCTTCAAGGTTGTAAACCCTAGTACTACACAGAGTACTCATATTATTCATAATAATAATATTGGAGCTTTTCAATTATATCATTATTCTTAAAGTTTACTGTTTCATTAATATTCTTCTAAGTATTAAAGAGTAGATTCCGCATACTCTTTAGTATTCATAAAGTTTCTACCATAGTTGTTTTGGATTTATCCAAAGTAACTTAATCTTTACAAGCTAAAGGATAGATCTTAGATTGGGATCAACACACAAAATTGTTTAGACGGTGATTTATACATGCTGACTTAGACGGTGATTTATACATCCTAACTTAGACGGAAATTTATACATCCTTACTTAGACGGCGATTTATACATGCAAACTTAGATGGTGATTTATATAGTCTTTCTAGGTGGCGATTTATACATAATCATGGACGGCGATTTATACATGATACATAAAAGATGATTATTCCCTAAATGTTTTAACTTGATAACTCATCTTAGGTTAAATCTTACTTATATTTCATGTGAATTGCTAAATTAACTGTGTTTGACCTATAGTTAGTTTGTTGACCATTAAGTTAACTCTCTGATTAATGTCTTTCGTCCCACACTTTGTATGAATGCCTGATAATGTGTTAAATCTTTCTTGATTTTGTCTGAATATTGTTTGCCTAAGTTGAACTCCATGAATCAGAATAGGTCAATCAGTAATATATGAATTTGGTTGTCTATGAACTATATTGGACTATTCTTAGCAGAAACATGAATCTAGTTGCTACACAACAAGTTGCACTTGACAATTCTTTGGTTCCTCCTGAGAAGAGACTAAAGATTGAAAAATGCAATGCAAGAATTGCGTTTAGCAAACCAAAAAGAGAAGAAACATATCAAGTCACCTTGGATGCTCTCAAGCTATCTCCTTGCTATCCCACTTTTATGATCACTACTGAAGTCCCTGAAGTGTACATGCATCAATTCTGGAACACCATCCAAAAGGTTAAAGATACAGATGCTTATCGATTCAAGCTGGATAAGAAGAAGTTCTGAGTTGATACAGAAGTTTTTCATGAAATTCTTCAGATATGTCCCAGAATTCTTAACCAAGACTTTATTGCACCACCTTTAGAAGAAGAATTGGTTACATTCATTTAGGAACTTGGCTATTCTGGCAAGTGTGATATGTTATCTGTAATTCATACTGATCAAATGCACCAGCCTTGGAGAACATTTGTTGCAATCATCAATAGGTGCATCTCTGGGAAAACAACAGGACTTGATAAACTCAAGGAATCACGAGCTCAAATCTTGTAGGGTATGTACAATAAGAAGAATGTTGACTATGTTGCTCTGCTATAGTAAGACTTCATGTATCAAGCTGACAACAGAGAAATAAATTCAACAAGGAAAGAGCACATGCCCTACCCAAGATTCACCAAAGTTATCATCAACCACTTCATCTCTAAGGACAAGACTATCTCTATAAGGAATATGATCAATCTTCACACAATTCGCGATGACTCACTGCTCGGTACATTGAAGTTTGTCTCCAAGACACAAGATTATTAGCAGTATGGAGCCTTGATTCCTGATGATATGATCAATCAAAACATCAAAGATTCTAAAGCTTACAAGACTTACTATGACTTTGCTACTGGAAAAGCTACTCCTAAGAAAGCAAGGAAGTATAAGAAAGTTGCTTCACCCTCTAGAAAATTGTCTCCTGTCTTGTAAGAAAAACCTGCAGAGAAGCTTAAGCGAGCTAGGAAACCTGCCAAGAAGTCTACAATTGTACCAACAGTAGGTGTAGTAATCAGAGATACTCTTTGTGAGTCTGTGTCAAAGAAGAAAACACCAGCTAAAGTTGATAGAGGCATAGGTATGGATTTACTTTCTGATGTAGCATTACTTAAAGCTGCTCAAGTAAAAGAAGCTCTCAAGAAAAGCAAGAAGGATTCTCACATGCTTCATGCAAGTGGCTCAGGTTATGGAGTTGGTTCCCAACCAAAGGTTCTTGATGAGTCTGAAGACAAAACAACTGGTACAGATGAAGGAACTTGTACTAAACCCGGGGTTCTCGATGTACCCAAATATCTATCTGAGAGTAAAAATAAATCGTGTGGAGATAGTGGTGATGATGGAAGCAATGATGTTGACAGTGATGATGTAACCAAGAATGATGATGAAAATGATGTTGAAATTGATGCTTATGAAGACAAAGAAGCTAGTGACAGTGAAAAGATAGATTTTGATGAAGATAAGAATCTTAATGTAAATCAGAATGATAATGAAGAAGAGTATGTACGTACTCCTGATAGTTTTGAATTCAATGATGATGAAGAAGAGTATGATGAATTGTACAAGGATGTGAACGTGAGGTCAAAAGTTGTAGAACATGAAGAAATAGAGAAAGGAGATGCAAAGATGACTGATACTACTCATAAAAGTGCTTCTCAAGAAAAGTCATATGAGCAAGTCATTAAAGATGCACACGTGACACTCACTTCTTCATAGAAGACTGAAGGTTCAAAGCAAAGCTCTTCTGTTTCATCCGACTTTGCAAGCAAATTTCTTAACTTGGATAACGTTCCACCAGTCATTGATGAAGTAGCTTCTATGATGAATGTCAAGAATCCTCATGAAGAATCAAGCACTCAAGCACCCCCAAATCTCTTAGTACCGATGACAGCTATCCAGAAAACTTCTATTGTTCATGTAACAACCGTTACTCTGATAATTTAGCCATTCTCTTCTATTTTACAAATGACAACACCAACTCCCATACCAACAACAGAACCAACGACCTCCTCAATTCCTGCTCTTCCAGATTTTGCTTCCCTAATCGGATTCAACCAAAGAGTGTTTGTCTTGGAACAAGAACTTTCTCAAGCCAAACAAGTTGATCATTCTACACAAATCCTTGCACAAATTCTTGCAATTGTAGATGAACATCTTAGTACAAGAATTGGATTTGCTACTCAAACAGCTCTCCAGTCATACACGGCAGAATTTGAAAAGAAAGCTCAAACTGAGAAAGAGAAATACATCAACATCATTGAGAAATCAGCCGTGTTGTAAAACAAGGTCTACAAGGCTGATTAATCTCCGATTAGACGCTACAAGGCCACCAACCTTGCCGATTAATGTAACAAGGTCAAACAAATAGGTCAACCGTTGTCAACGGCGATCAACAGTGGTCAAACTTGCCGAAAACCTTCTAATCTTGTCAGAAGTATCTAAAACTCACTTTAAACTTGTTTTGATCACTTATATTAATTGTTTAAATATATTACAAGTTGTTTTTAGGAAGAAAAAAACTTGCCAATAATATCAAAAACTCGACGGAAATACACAAAACTTGCCAGAAATACCTAAATTTTGCCAAAAATGCCAATCCGATTAATCGCCGATTAATCCCGCCTTAACCGATTACTAGCTAGAAGGTGGTCGACCGCCCGGCTAATGATTCGTGATTTTTGCAACCTTGGAAATCAGTGAAAGAGATTATCAAAGATGAAGTCAAAAGTCACCTTCCTCAGATTTTACCTAAGGAGATATCTGACTTTGCTACTCCTATGATCCAAAGCACTATTAATGAATCACTTAAAAATGTTGTTTTGGCTAAATCTTCTTCTCAACCGCAATCAACATACGAGGCTGCAGCATCTCTCACTGAGTTTGAATTGAAGAAGATCCTGTTAGACAAGTTGGAGAAAAGTAAATCGTATCGAGCTGCTGAACAACACAGATACCTCTACGATGCATTGGTCATATCTTATCAGCTCGACAAGGATCTCTTTGACTCTTATGATAAAGTGTATTCATTAAAAAGAGGCCTCTGTTGATCCCACTTGAATGGATCTTGAATTCCTTAGCTTGCGTAAGGTTTAGTTATGCAAGATAAATTCAACACAACTATAGTAGAAACTTTGTTTGATAATACAAAAGATTATGCTGAATCTAATCTTTAATATAAGAAGAATTCTTCAATGAAACAGTAACACAAAACAATATAATTCAACAAGAAAAGCTTCAATATTATTATTACAAATAATACGAATACTCTCCTAGTATTAGGGTTACAAAACCTTGAAGCTATGAACAACTCTATGAATGACTCATTTTTGATACAATTTGTGATACCAAACTCTATGCCATAGGACCTCCTTTTATACACCAAGGAGTCCTAACCGGCTTACAATATTTTCCTAGGTTATCATGATCTTCTAAACAAATAACTTATACGTATCTTTTACAAAAATATCTCATATATATCTCATAAGCAATCTTGATATTTTCTCTGAGCAGTCTTTATCCATCCCTTGACAGTAGAAACTCTTTCAGCAGTCTTAATCTTTTCAGCAGTTGTAACTTTGTACTAGCAGCATTAACTCTGTATAAGCAGTAGTAACTACTTAGAATATTTTCTTCATTCTTTACCAGCAGTACTAACTTTACTCTAGCAGTACTAACATATACTAGCAGTACTAATATACACTAGCAGTACTAAGTTACACTAGCAGTAGTAAGTTATACTAGCAGTAGTAACCAAGTTACGCTAGCAGTACTAACTAGTTAGCATATTTTTCATTAAGATTACTGAGCATCACTAAGTTTTGCTTAGCTGCAGTAACTCTAACCTGAGCAGCAATAACTTCAAGATCATCATGAAGTCTTTTAATCACAACAATCCTCCCCTAAACTTGATATTTATCTTCAAAATCTCATGTTTCTTCATTAAAAGCTTCATAATCACCAGGAGGATGCTGCAAAATACTTCATTGATTCTTGAGTTGCTTTGTGATGAGCTTAAGAAGCTGATACCACATTTCATTCCAATGATGAGCTTGCAACTTCTTATTCAGCATATCTGTGATTGTAGCAGGTGTAAGAGGATATCTCTTCTCTACCAACATAAAGACATGCAGACTTTGAATGTAACATCCGGGAATTTTCGGAATTTTAAAGGAGATATAAATTATTCTTAGGTTGATTTATGAAAAAACGAGCAGCTAAACCAAGTTTTCACAACTCGGACTCTAAAGCAATTTGATGTAAAACGACATTCCTGACAACTTTTTAGTTTTGACCGAGACCCGAAAACAGTCAGAAGGTGACTGAAATGCCCTCGCAAGATTTTAGAGACACAAAAATAATTAAATTACATTTAATTATCACGTTTTATTAAATGAGAATATTTAATAAATTATTTAACATTTTATTCAATGACGTTTATTGAAGACGCGAATATTCGAGTTAAAATCCATTTTTACTTCAGACAATGCGTAACCGGTTCACAAAATAAATAACAAATATTTTATTAAATGTTATAAAATATTCATGAAATATTATCAAGTGAATACTCATTTTTATCAGAAAAATGATTCGAAAAACAATGGCGCAAGTTTCGTGCGTTGAATCATCCGTTAAGTCGCTCAAATGAGTCCCGAACCGCTTCTATCAAAAAGTATATTAAAAAGTTACACAATTTACCCTATACTATTAGTGACTTGTCACTTTTCTTAAAACTTTTATTATATATATAAAAAGTTTTATAAACTTTTCATTTGATACAAAAACAATACACACACACACTTATATATCTCTCCCTCTCCAAATATCCGGCCACCACTGCCCCGCCGCCGGCCACCATTAGCCGCCGCCGGAAAACTTTTCTGGCGAAGTTTCCGGCCAACACCAAAAGAGTTCCTTGTTAACCGATCTATCCAACCCACATGGTCACGCGCCTCCACGCGCCGCTCACCCCTCCGACTGCCTCCCCACTCCACGCCGCGACCACCACCACCGTCGCACCACCACTGCCATCATCATCATCATAACACCACCTACATCATCGTAACCCGCAATCGTATTCCGTCACCATCCTCATCACCCTCCGTCTGTCTCAGCCGCCGCTGCCACCCTCACGTCACACTCGACACCATGACCCGAGAAGGGTGCGTTAGTTTTTGTGGTTAACGAAAGAAGGGTGCGTTGGGTTTATAAAATCCACCACCCAAAAGGGGTGCGGCTGGTTCGCTGTAAAACCACCACCCATGGGCGCGTTTGGTTTTTCTTGCACCAATAAATGTGTGTTCGTTTTTGTTACAAGCACCGAGGGTGCGACCATTTCTTGTTGCACCAGCTATGGGTCCGTGTGGGTAGTATTTCGCAGCTAGGGTCCGTTTGGTTTTCACCAGTTAGGGTGCGGTTGGTATTAAGGATGAAAAAGAGGTGTGTTTGTTCGGGTTATTAATCATCAGGGGTGAGTTTGGTTTGGTTTGTCTCGCATCCAAATAGGTGCGTTTGGTTTGCTGTTTTAAAACAGCCAAACGGGTGCGTTTGGTTCGGTTATAAAAACCACGCAGGGGTCCGTTTGGTTTGTAGCAAATTAGGGTCCGTTTGGTATTATGGCAGCCAAACGGGGGTGTTTGGTTGCGGGTTTGGCAGCCAAGGTGCGTTTGGTTTATTTAACAGCCGAAGGGGGGGCTGTTTGGTTTGTGACAGCCCTATTAAGGGCGTGTTTGGTTTGGTATTAACAGCCGCAAGGGCTGTTTAGGGGTTCAAAGGGTGCTCGTTTGGTTGTTCTGCCGCAGCAAGGGCCTTGTGTTGTGTTTTCATGGGTAAGGGTGCGTTTGGCTGCGAAAGTAAAATAACGGGGTGTTTGGTTGGCTACCCAACAATGGAAAGGGTGCGTTTGGTTGGTAGAATCCGTACAAGGGCACGTTTGGTAAATATAAATCAAATAATAAATTTTTTTAAGACTTTATATATATTAAAATCGGATAAATTGGTGGTTAAATGGTTAAATAAATACGATATTTATTATTTTGCGAGTTTAGATATAATAACGTAAATATATATGTATGTTATATCTGAAACACGCGGGCATTTGAAATATTGGAAGGCGAATGAGTGCCAAACTTAATATGATTAAGGGAAAACGTTTTAGAGTTTTTGCGAAAACGGAAAACGTTTATACAAACGGGAATGTCATTGAGAGAATTTTTATAAAATTTCTTAATTTTTAAATGGCTTCATAAAAACTGCTATCATTTTAGAAACCGATAAAAGGACTATGTTATATTTTAAAGATATATTAAAATATAACTACACCATAACTTGACAACGAACGAAAACTATACTTTTACAATGAGATAACTGTTTTAGACGCGACCCGTCGAAGAAACGAAATATATTTTATAAAATATTATTTATATTTTATAATGATTATAAACTGTTACAAACATGGTTTGATTAATTCATAACGTTAAGACATGTGTCAACCTTTGTACAAAGCCTTTTCATTAATTAAATGGTTGTCAAACTAATTGGTTTAATTAATTATTCACACTTATTATATAATGCCTGCAAGGTATATTATACTTTTCATTAATCTTTGGATTGATTGTCTTTGCTATATAATTCACGATAGGAATTATATAAGGGTATTTTTCATAAGTAATATATAAAGAATATATATTACACACTTTGCGTATATTTTCAATTTATTAATTTAACTAACCACCAAACCATTACAACGTTAAATCTAAATCTTCATCAACGTGTAGCGTTGATGTAACCATTCACCGGGAAACCCAAATATATTATCTATGGCTTCGTGGATCTTAGCCGTTAAGATTAGTTGCAACTTCTTGATCGAGCCGCTTCGTCTTTCGTTCGTGTTGTGCATATTAGATGCCTATCTGCCAATCGTTCTTCATCATCAAGGTGAGTTCATAACCTCGCTTTTCAATCTTTTGAATGTTTATAAACCCGCGAGGGGGAATACATGCTTGTCTACAAACTCTTTACTTACTAGATTATCTTATAACAATGTAATTGTTTTTTTAAGGATATTGTGAGTTTATAGCCCCATGTTTTACTAGTTTTACATATATTTTTGGGGTGAGAACATGCTTGTTTACAAATGCATTTACAGGATTGTTTACAAATTGGTTTACATACTCATATACATAGCTCGCTATGGGATAATTAATTTGACTTCAATTTTTGGTCACGAATGCATTCTTTACTTTTGAAATACATTATGATTCAGCTTAAGTTGCAATGAACTGTTAATTATCGGAGGGTAAGCGCGAATGTCATATGATAGATCTATTTGGATTGCAATCCCCGTTCGGGTGACTAGATATCATAGGAACGAACGTTATTTATACCATGCCGGATTACGATGTGATTGGCGCCTGCGGGGCAAACAATCATTACTGCCCCGGGTGTTCTTGGAGTGAAACATCCATGAATGGGAAACATATTATTTGCAATTACATGCCGGGTGTTCTTGGACGGGACTCACTATGAGGGGAAACAATATATTTTTATTACTGCTCGGGTGTTTTGGAGGGAAATACTACGATGGTAAATCTTACGGTGCCTTGAATAAAGTGGCATACATACAAGTCTACGTCGCAGTTTCATGAACTTAGAGTAATTGTAATCATTGTTTTATACTCACACGGATATTTATTGTGCCTTGAATAAAGTGGCAATACATACTTGAAACATTTTGGTGACATTAAATTGGTCATGCATTCTTTATAAATCTTTGGGATTTTTACATGGTACTGTGATGATACAGTGGACAAATACATTCATTTGAAACTTACATTCATATTTAAACTAATCTATGAACTCACCAACTTTAATGTTGACACTTTTAAACATGTTTTTCTCAGGTGAATTAGATGCTTGGATTATTTGATGTGCATTGGAGTCTTTACATTCAAGTTTTGCATGGTGATGCAATTATGGGACAACTATTATTTTGATTTCAGAAAATCAACGAGATTGTTTTACAAACGACACTTTTAGAGGTCGTTCTCTTGTATCTAGCGCTGTGTATTATGAAGTAGCACCCCATGTGGTATTCCGCTGAGTTGTTTATATTTTGGGGTGTGTTATCAGGATTGTATAGAGCACTGGAATAGAGAATAGGTTGATTATGTACCTAGGGAACCTTTAGTCAATTTTCACTAACATTGATACATCAACAACATTTTCAAAGTGCATACTCGATACTTGCTTATGTGCTACATTACGTGCTGCTTTAAGTGACTTACGTGCATACATACTATGTATTATATAGGCTTACATATTTTGCGTATATCGCACGTTTATTTATATAAAGTTTTATTTATATAAATACAGAGGCATTCTAAAGACATTGTGAGTTGCACAATGGTCTCAATTATACCATTAGAACATTGTGAGTTAATATAATGGTTCACTTTTACTTTTAAGACATTGTGAGGTGCACAATCGGTCTAATTTATAACTCGGACATTGTGAGTTTTACAATTCGGTTCATTTTACTTCTTAGACATTGTGTGTTGCACAATGGTTTTCATTTCGTTCTCAGGCATTAGTTAAACAATGGTCTCTAAGGACATTATTTTTCTTCATAGCTTTATACTATATTGTATTACACGAAGGGACCGTTATAATTTTTGTTTACATGGAATATGTATGGAATCTAAGTTATTACAAGTTTGTATAGGCGGGACTTGCTAATTATGAGGATTGATGATGATTAATTGCTATGTTAACAAAAGCCATCAAAGTTCTGTTTTCATAGGATTATGTATAAATTCAAGTATTACATGATCTTGTATGGGAAGGCGACTGTAATAGAAGGATTTTGTATGATAATTGATAGTTGAACTGGTTATCGAGACTTTTACCCTGGTTTACTCTAACTTGGGTGTACTCATTAAACTTCTTGAACTCTATGTTGATCTCGCCTGGCAGTTTTTACTCCCAGCTTCCAAAGACGAGTTTTAAATCACTCGTCTCAACTCATTAGAGCCATGCATCGTCATGTCATCCATCACCTTGAAGTTTATGTGGGTTCGGAGTATTTTACATCGGGAATTATTAAGTTAGGATCGTTTTTTAATCTATTTATTGAAGGATTAGACGCCTCTTCATTTAAATAAATAAATTGTAATCACCGAACCATAAGTTTATCAATTGATTATTTACTAAATTTGGACGCTTCTATATGCAAATAAACGAATTATGGATATGAGTGGCTTAATGGGTATCCGATATGACACGTGTTATGAACTAAATTCGAAATCGCCAGAATATGTGAAATAGGGTCTAGAAACACCAATCAGTGTACTACCACACGACAGAATCTTAATGCTCCCAACTCTGGTGGACTACCTTATCTATTCTTGAGTTATTTACTCCTTGCCGTTGCAAATCCTCGAATCATGAACTGTTCGTGGAACTAACAGACTTGTTACACACTTGAGCTAATGGAGCTGATTCATCGAACTAACGATGAGTACCATAATCCGTCGTCTATCGCATAAGCTCTTCCGCGAGTCCTCTTTCATTTAATGACTTTTATTATGGGGCTATTGTTTCTAGGGGGGTCCTCACCCATCTGCATCCCATCACATTGACATAGTTATTGTCGTGATGGTTGCTGTGTTGGGTCTGGAGTGGTTTTCTTTTTTTTTTCCCAGATTGTACAAACTTTATCAACTAAGTGATGAAACACCTTAAATGAGATAAACACCTATCGACGAAACAGATAGTGGGACTATTCATTTCGGGCCACTAGTAGGAAGACTTCAGGTCGCGTACATCTAGTTCTGCAAGTACGTTGGGTACTTACATAACATAAGCCACGTTGATGTGAATCATCGAACTTACAGATGTAGAAACGTGACATCGTCCTGGACCATTTAGTTACTTATACAAACATACTCAACGCGACTACACCTTTTTCTTGAGTTTTCACTATTATGAGACTTTCCCTTTAACACGGTTAGATCAGTCTTTAAGATCTGTAATGTTATATTTTGAGGGTACCCTTATTGACTGGTATATAAATAAACTGGACAAACCTCGCCAAAATTTTTGTAGATTGAGAGTTATAGATAACACGGAATTTTGCTGAAACAAAGTATCAGCGTCTTGACTTAGGACGAGTTTATTTTAACCTTAAGTCTTTCTGGGCACACATTCGGGATAACACCAAAATTAATTCGGGACGAGATTTCTTTAAGGGGTAGGTACTGTAACATCTGGGAATTTTCGGAATTTTAAAGGAGATATAAATTATTCCTAGGTTGATTTATAAAAAAACGAGCAGCTAAACCACGTTTTCACAACTCGGACTCTAAAGCAATTTGATGTAAAACGACATTCCTGACAACTTTTTAGTTTTGACCGAGATCCGAAAACAGTCAGAAGGTGACTGAAATGTCCTCGCAAAATTTTGAGCACAACGCGTGCCGACCCAAAATAATTAAATTTATATTTAATTATCATAATTTATTAAATAAAAATATTTAATAAATTAATTATATTGTTAATCGAAAACGTTTGTTAAAAATGCAATTATTGAAATTAAAATTCATTTTTACAGATAAAGTTTATCGGAAAAATATATAAATGAATAACAAACATTTTAAATAAATGTTATGAAACAATTATGAGATAAAATCGTGTAAATACTCATTTTTATTGGAAAAATGATTTGGAAAACAATGGCGCAAGTTTCGAGATTTGAATCATCCGTTAAGTCGCTCAAATAAGTCCCGAACCATTATTTTACAAAATAATGCCCAACATTTACACTTTTGGCCCTTGTGAAATATTTATACAATTAACCCTAAACTTATTAATACTTGTCATTAAATTTTAAATTTTTAATATAAATATAAAAACTTTTACAAAAATTTCATTTCCATCTCAAAACTCACACACACAAAGATATATATATATATATCTCCCTCTCCAAATATCCGGCCACCACTGCCCCGCCGCCGGCCACCATTAGCCGCCGCCGGAAAACTTTTCTGGCGAAGTTTCCGGCCAACACCAAAAGAGTTCCTTGTTAGCCGATCTATCCAACCCACATGGTCACGCGCCTCCACGCGTCGCTCCCCCCTCCGACTGCCTCCCCACTCCACGCCGCGACCACCACCACCGTCGCACCACCACTGCCATCATCATCATCATAACACCACCTACATCATCGCAACCTGCAACCGTATTCCGTCACCATCCTCATCACCCTCTGTATGTCTCAGCCGCCGCTGCTACCCTCACGTCACACTCGACACCATGACCCGAGAAGGGTGTGTTAGTTTCTGTGGTTAACGAAAGAAGGGTGCGTTGGGTTTATAAAAACCACCACCCAAAAGGGGTGCGGCTGGTTCGCTGTAAAACCACCACCCATGGGCGCGTTTGGTTTTTCTTGCACCAATAAATGTGTGTTCGTTTTTGTTACAAGCACCGAGTGTACGACCATTTCTTGTTGCACCAGCCATGGGTCCGTGTGGGTTGTATTTCGCAGCTAGGGTCCGTTTGGTTTTCACCAGTTAGGGTGCAGTTGGTATTAAGGATGAAAAAGAGGTGTGTTTGTTCGGGTTATTAATCATCAAGGGTGGGTTCGGTTTGGTTTGTCTCGCATCCAAATAGGTGCGTCTGGTTTGCTGTTTTAAAACAGCCAAACGGGTGCGTTTAGTTCGGTTATAAAAACCACGCAGGGGGTCCGTTTGGTTTGTAGCAAATTAGGGTCCGTTTGGTATTATAGCAGCCAAACGGGGGTGTTTGGTTGCGGGTTTGGCAGCCAAGGTGCGTTTGGTTTATTTAACAGCCGGAGGGGGGGTGTTTGGTTTGTGATAGCCCTATTAAGGGCGTGTTTGGTTTGGTATTAATTTTGTACCATAAGGGGGTGTTTGTTTGTTCGGTGGCAGCCGCCACCATAAGGGGCGTTTGGGTTGGCTGTGGACAGCCGGGTATAGCCGGGAAGGGTCGTCGGGTTTGGCTGCGAAAGTAAAATAACGGGGTGTTTGGTTGGCTACCCAACAATGGAAAGGGTGCGTTTGGTTGGTAGAATCCGTACAAGGGCACGTTTGGTAAATATAAATCAAATAATAAAAAATTTTAAGACTTTATATATATTAAAATCGGATAAATTGGTGGTTAAATGGTTAAATAAATACGATATTTATTATTTTGCGAGTTTAGATATAATAACGTGAATATATATTTATGTTATATCTGAAAGACGTAGGCATTTGAAATATTGGAAGGCGAATGATTGCAACATATATTGTTTAAGGGAAAACGTAGAGTTTTGCGAAAATGGAAAACGTTATACAAACGGGAAAGTCATGAAGAAATTTTATATAAATTTCTATATTTATTAATGGTTCACTAAAACTGCTATCATTTTAGAAACCGATAAAAGGACTAAGTTATATTTTAAAGATATATTAAAATATAACTACACCATAACTTGACAACGAACGAAAACTATACTTTTACAATGAGATAACTGTTTTAGACGCGACCCGTCGAAGAAACGAAATATATTTTATAAAATATTATTTATATTTTATAATGATTATAAACTGTTACAAACATGATTTGATTAATTCATAAGTTAAAGACATTTGTGTCAAACTTGTGTACATAAGCCTTTTCTTTAATTATATGGTTGTCAAATACTAATTGTTTAATTAATTATTCAACTTATTATCTAATGCATGTAAGGTTATATTTTACTTTTTCATTAATCTTTGGATTGATTGTTTTGCTATATAATTCAACGACTAGGATATCTTATAAGGGTATTTTTTCATAAGTAATATATAAAGAATATATATTACACACATTTGCGTATATCTTATCAATATTATTTTATATTAACAACCACCAAAACCATTAACGTTACATGTAAATCTTCATCAACGTGTTCGCGTTGGTGTAAACCATTCACGTACATACCCAAATATATTTTCCTAGGTTAGTGGATCTTAGCCGTAGATTAGCTTGCAACTCTTGATCGAGCCGCTTCGCTTAACGTTCATTTTTCGTGCATATTAGATGCCTATCTACAATCGTTCTTCATAACAAGGTGAGTTATTCACACCTCGCTTTTTCAATCTTTTGAAGGTTTATAAAACCGCGAGGGGGAATACATGCTTGTCTACAAACTCTTTACTTACTGGATTATCTTATAACAATGTAATTGTTTTTTTAAGGATATTGTGAGTTTATAGCCCCATGTTTTACTGGTTTTACATATATTTTTAGGGTGAGAACATGCTTGTTTACAATATGGCATCTACGGATTGTTTCAAATGGGCTTACCATACTTATTTACATAGCTCGCTATGGGATACCATTTACTTGACTTCTTTTTGGTCACGATTCCATACTTACTTTTGAAATGATTATGGATTCAGCTTAAGTTGCATGAACTGTTAATTAACTCGAGAGGGTAAGCGCGAATCGTCATAGATAGATCTATTTGGGGATGACAATCCCGTTAGGCGTGACTAGCTATTACTGGGAACGAACGTTATACCATGTCGGATTACGATTTGATTGGCGCCTGCGGGGCCAACAATCATTACTGCCCGGGTGTTCTTGGAGGGAACACCCATGATAGGAACATATTATTTGCATACATGCCCGGGTGTTCTTGGAGGGAACACCCATGAGGGGAACACATTATTTTTATTACTGCCCGGGTGTTCTTAGAAGGAATACCTACGATGGGTACATTCTTACGGTGCTTGATTAAAGTGCGCGTTACATACAAGTTCTACGTCGCAAGTTTCATGAACTCTAGAGTAATTTTAATCATTGTTTTATACTCACACGGGATTATTTATTGTGCTCTTGAAACAATAGTGGGCATACATACTTGAAACATTTTGGTGACATTAAATTGGTCATGAATTATTTACAAATCTTTGGGATTTTTACATGGTACTGTGATGATACAGTGGACAAATACATTCATTTGAAACTTACATTCATATTTAAACTAATCTATGAACTCACCAACTTTAATGTTGACACTTTTAAACATGTTTTTCTCAAGTGAATTAGATGCTTAGATTATTTGTTGTGCATTGGAGTCTTTACATTCAAGTTTTGCATGGTGATGCAATTTTGGGACAACTATTATTTTGATTTCAAAAAATCAACGAGATTGTTTTACAAACGACACTTTTAGAGGTCGTTCTCTTGTATCTAGCGCTGTGTATTATGAAGTAACACCCCATGTGGTATTCCGATGCGTTGTATATTTTTGGGGGTGTTACATTGAAACCTCACAAAGTGTACTCCACAGGAATCAAACAACTTCCAAACCAACACTTTGTTTCCTTATAAATTTCTCCACACTGTATCTTCTATATGATGTTTAAACATTGTCCTTAGATCACCCTATAGCACTCTCTCATAGCCTTCTTTTGGCCTTGTTGATCCATGCTTAGCTTTTACCAATTTTCATAGAGTTTCCAAATCTTTCCTGTCAAAGCTTCTAAGCATATGAATAAAGGCTGAGTACCTCTTTGAACTTCCATCAGCTCTTATAATTTGAAAGTAGCTAATCTTTACTTCTTTAATGATCTTGTAGTCAACAATGCTTGGAGGCTTAGTAGCTAAAGGTATAGCATCAATTGCTACTTCCTCTTCATCAAAAATAATTTTCATTAAGCTTTTAAGCTTAGCTATTTCTTTATCATCATCTATCTTTTGCTTCTTAGTACTTTCTTATTTTAGCTCATCTCCTTCTCTCTTTGAACTGCTTTCTTCTCTTGTCTCACTGCCTTATGCCCTTACTTCACTACCTTCCACTAATTCTGTGTCCATATCTACAAATGTGTTTACCCTTTTCATAGCTTTGTCAAATAATTCTTGAATATTGGCAAAGGACTTATTCTTTAAGTCTTTGGGCTTCCATCCTTTCATATTCTTCAGGTAGGTACACATGATGCTCCTTTGTTGAGCTCTTGTATGTGGTCTATTCCTCTTCTCTTTTGATCTTTTTATAGCAAAGAATTTTCTTCTTTTCTCCAAGAGTTGTTAAAACAAAGTAGACTTCTCTTTAATATTCAACTCATGTTGTTCTTGTGCCTGCAATCTTTTAGCCAGTTGAATGTCATCCCAAGCAATGTTGGTTTCTTCTACTTGTTGAGCTTTCTCCCTTGCAAGCCTATCTTCTTCATCAAACTCTGCTTGTAGCCTTAAAGCTTCTTCATCATCAAACTTAATCTGATTTTTCTTTTTCAAAGGCTTCTCTGGTTCTATCATCTTTGCTTTACCCTTATCCTTTGAACCTTGACTCTTAACCTGTGATGGTAGTTGTAAAGATATTGTTGGAGTTGATTCACTTAGCTCTTGCATAACAACCCCTTTTGTCTTGGGTCTTGAACTCTTCAACTCTGCCAGTGTTTGAGCCAAAGTAAGTTCAACATTAGTTATTATAGCGGCACTAACTAGAATTGTAACAGCATCAGTCATAGCAACTGCTTTCTCAACAATATTTCTCTTCTCACCAGCTTTATCAGTAACTTCACTTTCAATAACCACTTCATCACCATCTAAGTCATGTACTCCAAACATATCCTCATCTCCATACCTTCCTTGAGTTTCATCAACTAATGTAATCTTTGCATCTTTATCAATTTCATTAATTTCCCTCCCCTGTTTAGATGCATCCTCCTGATCACCCAAACTAGCTTCATCAGAGGAAATCACTCTTATAGATCTACCAATCTTTTATAATCTTTTGAGCTTATGAGTTCTTGACCCTCCTTTCTTCTCTAACCTTTTGATTCTTAATTTCAAACTTGTAATCTCCTGAGCTTGAGCAGTCTTTGTATTCTCCAGGTCAAGCACTCTTTATTGCAATTGGGTACAAAATTTTATCAATTCATTAAGTTTCAATCTATCCTCATCACTTTGAGGTGTGTTAACTCCTACGAGCAGTGAATCATTAGAATGTTTAGATACATTCTCAGACCTAGTCTGAGCAATGGTATCCCTCATGGTTTCTTGGCGCCTAGGACCACCATCTGAACTAGTTCCTAAGGAACTTGGTTCATTATGTGTTGCTTTGGATTGGGTCTTAGATATGTTACCCCTGTCCTGCTATGCATCTAAGCTAGTAGCAGTAGTGGCAACCCTTTCCAAATTGTCATCCATCTCCTCATTGACAGCCTCATCTACAATAGTGTCTGTAGGTCCACTAGACTGAGGAATCTTAGTGTCCTTTCTCTTTGGCCTCCTAGATTTTTGTTTCCTTTGAGGTTGAGATGATGAAGGTTGAGTAATGATGGGTGTGTGATGGGGATCAGTTGACATTGCTGGCCCTTTACTCATTTCTTCTTGAGCTTGAACCACCATTGTTAGAAATAATGGTGTTACTCTACCAGAAAAGTATTTTCCTTGCCTTATTATGTTAGCAAAGATCTTCTTTATGTGAGAGGGTGCAATATAAGTTGTGACAACCGTGATTTGAGCAGGTTAGTTTATACCTTTAGAAATGGCTAAGGGTTTATTTTATGTGTTTAAGTGTTGTGCTATGTGATTTTATGTGTACTAAGTGGTTTACATATGTGCATGATGTCATTTTAGAGGTAAATGATTATCTTATTTTATGTGCATATGAGTTTGGTGTTAAGTATTCCCTTTGTTCATGTGTGGTGATAATAGAAATGAAAGACATGTTGCATGCATTGCTAGGTCAATTCTTGGTGATTAAGTGTTAAGAGTTTATGGGAAATGTGGCATTTTAGAAATGAAATAGGTGAGTGAAATATAGAAGTTTGTAGCAAACTTTCTAAAAATAGAA
>BQNB010065658.1:0-11613 GCA_026074375.1 Tanacetum coccineum
ATAAATATGATTTCATAAACACAATTAGATGGTGATGTAGCTATATAAAATTGTATATGGTATTAGTTAATCAAAGTGCTTAGTACTTATACGGTCTATAATCAATTAGGTTGCATTCAGGCGTATTTGTGACGCATTTTCACACATTTGATTTATATTATTGATTAACTCACTCGAGGTGAGTTCATAGCCCTACGTTTTACATTTATAATGGTTTACAAATTTTAGGGTGAGAAACATATGCATGTTTTACATTTGTGTTGGGATCAAAAGACTTCATAGAGTTTCTACTGCTTAGGTATATATTAGTATTGTCAAGTTAACTTAGTATTGTTCAGTAGTTCTAATGAAAATTATACTAAGTAGTTAGTACTAGTAGTATAATGTTACTACTGCTAGTTACTACTATTAGTGTAAAGTTACTACTGTCAGTTTGAATTACGACTTTTCTGATTTGAAGACAAAACATTACTAATAGGCCTATAGAACCAAAGTTAGTACTGTTAGTATAAAAGTTACAACTGTTAGTGTAACTTTAGTACTACTAGGTAAACATAGTACGTTTGTATGAGAATAAGAAATTTCTAAATAGTTAATGCTGCTTGTGCTCAGTTAGTACTGCACCAGTTACTGCTTGTGTGCGCGTTTTTCAACAAAGTTAAAGGCTGCTAGTTCAATGAGTTACAATGTTGATAAAGTTGCAACGCTAGATGGATAAAGATAAGAGATAACTTGAAGATCACAGATGTTATACATGGGATTAAGAATAAATAATTATATAAAAGATCTTGTAAGATAATCTAAGTTTGTAGAATATATTGTAAATCATCTAGGACTCTTTGGTGTATAAAAGTAGGTCCTAGGGTATAGAATTATGTGTATCAAATACATAGAATTGTCATAGCTTCAAGGTTGTAAACCCTAACACTGTCAAAGAGTGTTCGTATTAATATATTGAAGCTTATTGTTTTGGTTGTATTTTTGTGTGTCAAACATACTTTTATTGTTATTCTTCTTAGTGGTATAAACTAGATTTCGCATAGTTTATATCATTCACACAAAGTTTCATTCTTAGTACCTTTGGATTTATCCAAGGATACTAAACCTTACATCAAGCTAAGGAGTTAAAGATCTATTCATTGGGATCAACAAGTGGTATCAGAGCTTGTTGTGAAGCTTTGAATAAGAAGAAACAAAGAATTCATACTAGATCAATCTCAGAGTGATAAGATGGAGGCAGGAACTACTACTACCAATCTGACTGCAAGACTCCCTATCCTAAACCCAGCGGACTATGATCTCTGGTTAATGAGGATAGAACAATACTTTCTCATGACTGATTACTCCCTATGAGAAGTAGTTAAGAATGGTAACAAAGTACTGAAGAGAACTGTTGGAACAGTTGAGTAGGAATATGAACCTACTACTGCAGAAGAAAAACTAGACAGGAGGAATGAGATGAAAGCAAGAGGAACTCCTGTTATGGCACATCCACATAATAATCACTCAAGTTTCCCATCGATACCAAGATGCAAAATTGCTCATGGAAGCAATAGAGAAGAGGTATGGAGGAAACAAGGAATCTAAGAAGGTTCAGAGGATACTTCTCAAGCAACAATATGAGAACTTTGCAGCATCAAGCTCAGAAACTTTGGATCAAACTTTTGATAGGTTGCAAAAACTTATTGGCCAATTGGAGATTCAAGGTGAAGTAATTGGCAAAGAGGACATGAATCTAAAGCTGTTGAGAAGTCTTCCATCTGAATGGAAGACTCATGCTTTAATCTGGAGAAACAAAGCAGAGATAGAGACCATTAGTTTGGATGACTTGTACAACAACTTAAAGATATATGAACCTGAACTTACAAGATCATCAAGCACAAGCCAAAATCCACAAAACATGGCTTTTGTGTCCTCCAATAGTACAAGCAGTAAAAATGAAACAGATAATATTGCTAATGGAGTTAGTGTTGCTCATACTCAAGGTGATACTGTTAACTCTACATCAGTAGATAACCTAAGTGATGCTGTGATTTGTGCTTTTCTTGCAAGTCAGCCCAACTCTCCTCAACTTGCTAGAGAGGATCTAGAACAAATTGATCCTGGTGACCTAGAAGAAATGGATTTACATTGGGAGATGGCCATGTTAACAATCAGAGCTAGAAGGTTCATCAAGAGAACATGCAAGAACTTGGACATGAATGGTCAAAGAATTAGCTTTGACAGGTCAAAGGTGAAATGTTTCAATTGTCATAAAAATGGTCACTTTGTAAGAGAATGTAGAGCTCTAAAGAATCAAGAATATAAAGGAAGAGAGTATGGTAGAAAAACTATGCCAGTGGAAAATACCACTGAAAATGCATTGACTGCTTAAGATGGAATTGGAGGTATGATTGGAGCTACTAGGCAGATGAAAATCATCCTACAAACTTTGCATTAATGGCATATACATCTTCAGGAAGTTCTTCCAGTTCAGACTCTGAGGTAGATTCTTATTCTAAATCATGTGTAAAAGCTTATGCTACTCTTAAAGAACAATATGATAGTTTGTCTTCTGATTACAAAAGGTATCAATTTAATTTAGTTTCTTGCAAAGCATGTTTAGAATCAGTAGAAGCTAGATTAACTCACTATAAGAAAAATGAGACTGTACTTGAAGAGAAAATTAATGTTTTGAACCTTGAAGTTAAACTAAGAGATAATGCCTTTGTTGAAAACCAAAAGAAATTAGAAAAGTCAGAAAAAGAGAGAGATGAGTTAAAACTTACATTAGAGAAGTTTCAAAATTCATCCAAATCTTTAAACAATTTGCTGGAAAGTCAATATGTGACAAGTTTAAAACAGGACTAGGATATAATGTAGTTTCTCTTAAAGTAGAAAGTTTTGTAAATACATATAACATATTAAAGATTCAGCAGAATGAAAAGTCCAGATCAGATAAGGGATATCATACAGTTCCCCCACCTTATACATGGAATTTCCTGCCACCCAAACCTGATCTAATGTTTATAGATGAACAAGTTAAAAGTGAGTTTGTAGATGTAGTTTCTAATATTTCATCTAGTGAAGTTAATACCGTTGAGTCAAAATAAGAGACTGCTAATAAGGGTGTAGTTGAAACTGATACTATTAGGAAGAACAATTTTGATACTCCAATCATTGAGGATTGGAATTCTGATGATGAAAGTGAGGTAGAATTCACACCTAATAAAACTGTTAGACCTAGCATTGAAAAGATAAAATTTGTTATGTCTGCTAGGGAAACAGTAGAGAAGATAGAAACACCTAAACAAAACAAACATTATCCTAGAGGGAACCAAAGAAACTGGAACAATCTTATGTCCCAAAGACTAGGAAGTGACTTTAAAATGATAAATAAAGCTTGTTATGTTTGTGGTAGTTTTGAGCATCTTCATTATGTGTGGGATAAGAAGGTTGTAAGACCAGTATGGAACAACTTAAGTAGGGTGAATCACAAGAACTTTGAAAATAAATTGACTCACCCTCACCCTAAAAGAGGATTTGTTCTACAAGCAGTATTAACCAGGTCAGGCAAAATTAATACTGCTGGTGCAAGTATTAATACTATTGTCAGACAAGTTAATACTGCTGACTCAAAAATAACTATGAATCATCATAGATTAAATGCTTTCAAAAGAGGACATTCACATGATACAAGGTCTTTTAACAGGTATTCAGCAAACAAAAATAGTTTTTTTAATAAAAAGGTTAATACTGTTAGTGTAAATGATAGTACTGTTAGGCATAGAGTAGTTATAAGTGAGAATATAGGAAAAAGGGTTAATGCTGTTATGGCCTCAGCATGCTGGATTTGGAAAGCCAAGTCTAGTAGTACATCAAATACTTTCAAGAAATATTCTTACATTGATGCATAAGGCAGATCTAAGTCAATAATGGCTTGGATCCCCAAAATAGTCTAACTCTCTTATTTTATGTGTAGGATAACCCACAACAGAAGGAGTATAAGGAAAAAGGAGCTATTGACAGTGGTGGTTCTAGGCACATGACCGAAAACAAATGCTATCTTGCCGAGTATTCTAGGCAACATGACTGGAAACAAATGTTATCTTACTAAATATGAAGTTTATGATGTTGGTTTTGTTTCCTTTGGAGATAGTAAAGGTAGAATTTCTAGAAAAGGTAAAATTAAAACAGGCACATTGGATTTTGATGATGTGTATTTTTGTAAGGAGCTTAAGTATAACCTGTTCAGTGTGTCACAAATATGTGACAAAAAGAACAATGTTCTTTTTACTGACATTGAAATGTTTGTTTATCTATCTGACTAAGGCTACTTGATGAAAGTTAAGTCTTGCTGAGGAGTTCTAAGAAAGGATTAACATTTACAGTTGTTGACCTAAAGAGTATTTGTTCCATGTGGAGTGTTAAAATTGTCTCTTTGCTAAGGCACAATTGATTGAATTTTCCAATATATGGCACAGGAGGCTTGGGCACATTAATTATAAAACAATGAATAAACTTGTGAGGAGAAACCTTGTAAGAGGTTTACCCTCAAAGATCTTTGAAAATGATCATTCTTGTGTTGCTTTTCAGAAAGAAAAGCAACACAAAGCCTCCTATATGACCAAACTTGTGAACTCAATCAGCAAACCCTTACATATGCGTCATATGGACTTATTTGGTCCTACAAATGTTAAGAGTTTAATGAAAAAGTCTTATTTCCTAGTTGTCACTGATAACTTTAGTAGATTTTCTTGGGTATTCTTTTTGGCCACTAAGGATGAAAACTTTTGGGGGATCCTAAACGATCCTTTAACGAGTGAATAGAAAATCAACTAGAGTATAAAAGTAAATGTTTATCATGGTGTGATAATTGGAAACTGAGTTCAAGATAGTATAATGAACCAGAGTTTTAGTTTTATAAAAATAAAGGGGATTAAGATGGAGAATTTAGTTGTTGCTAGGACTCCGCAGCAGAATGGTGGCATTGCTAAGAGAAAGAATAGAACACTGATAGAGGCTGTAAGGACTATGTTAGTTAACTCTAAGTTACCTACCACCTTTTGGGCTGAAGCAGTTAATATTGATTGCTATCTTCTAAATAGGGCCTTGGTCATTAAGCCTCATAACAAGACACCTTATGAACTTATTCGTGGGAGACCCTTATTGATAGATTTCATGAAACCTTTTGGGTGTCTTGTTACCATCTTAAATACCAGGGATCATCTAGGCAAGTTTAATTGAAAAGCTATTTTTTGTTAGATACTCTGTGACTAGTAAGGCTATGAGGGTATTTAACAAAAGGACCAGGATAGTTGAAGAGACCTTAAACATTAGATTTCTTGAAAATGCACCTAATATAAAAGGAAATGGACCAGACTAGCTTTTTAATGTTGATTCTTTGATAATATCTATGAACTATGTGCCAGTTGTTGCAGGAAATCAAACTAATGGTACTGCAGGAACCAAAGATAACATTGTTGCAGGTCAAGCTAAAAAGGAAAAAGAATCTAAACAAGAGTACATCATTATACCTCTCTGCACAACTGATCCATTAATCTCTCAAGGTCCTTAGCATAGTAAAGAAGATGGTGGAATGAAGCCTACAGAAGTAGATAAAAGAGGAGCTTCTCATAATAATGGAAAGGATGCACAAGATACAAGAAGTAAGTCTGAAAGGATAATTCAAAAGGAAAGGCAGAGTGTACACACTAACAGTTTTAATATTGTTAGTACTGCTAGACCATCATTTGATAATGCTGTTTTATCACCACCAGTTAATACTACTAGACCTTCTGTTAGTACTGCTAATGCATTTGAAGAACATCTATTTGAACGATGTTCTCCTTTTAAAAATGCATTTACCCTTCCACAAGTTCCAAATGTGTCTTCAATGGATAATACTAGAATCTTTGGTAATGCTTATGATGATGAAGATGTAGAAGAAGAGGTTGATATGAACAATGTGGTTTCATCTTATTCAGTTCCTGATACTTCTTTCACCAAATTTCATAAAGATCATCATGAAAATCAAGCAATTGGAAGTTTAGAAACACCTGTACAGATAAGATACATGAACAAGATAAATCAAGAACATGGTTTGATCTCCTCAATTCATAAGCTTAGGAGAACAAATCATAAAGACTTTCAAAATTGTCTGTTTGCCTGTTTCTTATCTCAAATGGAACCCAAGAAACTAATTCAAGCACTAAAAGATCCAAGTTGGGTGGAAGCAATGCAGGATGAGCTTCTACAGTTTAAGCTACTAAAAGTTTAGACATTGGTTAATTTACCTAAAGACAAGTAGGCAATTGGTACTAAATGGGTTTTTAGAAACAAGAAGGATGAAAGAGGCATAGTGGTGAAGAACAAAGCTAGACTGGTTGCTTAGGGATATACTCAAGAGGAAGGTATAGATTATGAAGAAGTTTTTGCACAAGTAGCAAGGATTGAAGCTATAAGACTATTTCTGGCCTATGCTTCCTTTAAAGATTTTATAGTCTACCAAATGGATGTTAAGAGTGCTTTTCTATATGGAAAGATAGAAGAGGAGGTATATGTTTGTCAACCTCCTGGTTTTAAAGATCCAACCTTTCCAGATAAAGTCTACAAGGTAGAAAAGGCTCTCTATAGACTACATCAGGCACCAAGAGCATGGTATGAGACATTGTTAACTTATTTGTTGGACAATGGTTTTCACAAGGGTCAAACTGACAAAACATTGTTCATTAAAAGAAAAAAAGATAATATTCTGCTAATATAGGTTTATGTTGATGATATCATCTTTGGATCAACCAAGAAAGAGTTGAGTATCGAGTTTGAAAGGCTAATGCATGATAAGTTTAAAATGAGTTATATGGGAGAACTTACTTTCTTTTTGGGACTTCAGGTTCAACTATAAAGTAATGGAATCTTTATTAGCCAAGACAAATATATGGCTGAGATTTTGAAAAAGTTTGATTTTGCTATAGTAAAGACAGCAAGCACTCCTATGAAGCCTAATAAAGCATTAATCAAGGATGAAGAGGCAGAAGATGTAGATGTTCATTTATACAGATCAATGATTGGTTCATTGATGTACTTAACAGCTTCTAGGCCTGACATCACATTTGCTGTTAGTGTTTGTGCAAGGTTCCAAGTTACTCCAAAGACTTCACATCTTCATGCTGTGAAGAGAATTTTTAGATATTTAAAAGGTCAACCTAAATTGGGCTTTTGGTATCTTAAAGATTTCCCATTTGACTTGGAAGCTTTTTCTGATAGTGATTATGCTGGAGCTAGCCTTGACAGAAAATCCACAACAGGAGGTTGTCAATTTCTTGGCAAAAGGTTAATTTCATGGCAACGTAAGAAGCAGACTATAGTTGCTAACTCAACAACTGAAGTAGAGTATGTTGCTGCTGCTAACTGCTATGGACAAGTGTTATGGATCCAAAATCAGATGCTTGACTATGGGTTCAACTTCATGAACACCAAGATTTACATTGGCAGTGAAAGCACCATTTGTATTGTAAAGAATCCAGTGTTTCATTCTAAAACCAAGCACATTGAAATAAGGTACCATTTCATCAGAGATTCTTATGAGAAGAAGTTGATTCAAGTGATCAAGATTTACACAGACCAAAATGTTACAGATCTTCTCACAAAGGCTTTTGATGTTAGCAGGTTTAACTTTCTGATTGCTAGCATTAGATTACTCAATCTCTAAAGTATTTCTTGAGGGGAGGATTAACATTTCTTAACTTTTATTCATGGGTGATACATAAATATGGATCCTCATTAATTCTTACATGTCTATCTAGTCTTTTCTAGTGTGCTTGTGGTGAATAGAGGCATGTTGTTATATAATTATTGAAGACAAAGTTAAAAATGTTAAGGCAAATGTTAATACTGCTACTTATAATTAGTACTGCTAGGAAAAAGAGGTCGGGACACTAAGGTACCTCAGTCTGGTGGTCCCCCTATAAAGGTTGGTAATAAGGCTGTCCATAAGGAGTTAGGTGACAGAATAGAAAGGGCTACCACTACTGCTTCTAGCTTAGAAGCAGAGCAAGACAGTGGTAACGTAAATTAAGACCCAATCCATGGCAACACTTAATGAGTTAAGTCCTTAGGGAATTGGTTTAGTTAGTAGTTCTAGGTGCCAAGATACCATATTGGGGGATGCAAATGCTCAAACTAGGTTTGGGACTGCATCTATAAAGTCCAATGACCCACCTCTCTTCAAAAGTAATACACTTGGAAGTAGGGAGGACAGTATGAAACTAATGGAATTGATGGTATATTATACAAAACTATCTGAATTGGTGAGAAAAAGAAAAGAGAGATGTGTGTATAAAAATAGAAAGAGTGAATTGGTGAGAAAAAGAAATGAGAGATGTTGTTAGCTGAAAAACGTGTGTGAGATTATTTTTGGAATGAAATTGAGGTGATTACTGGTGCTTTAATGTTAATACTGTTCAGCTTCAACTTAATGCTGCCAGGCATAACTTACTACTGTTAGGTTAGTTAATACTATTAGGCTTAACTTAATGCTATTGGTTTAAGTTAATGTTGTTGAGGGTACTTTACATAGATAGATCGTTTGACTCAATTAAAGGTTTTTATCACTTACCATAATCGATTTCATACATTCAAATACTCTCTATACCTAAACCCTAAATCAATTTCATCGTTGTTCATCAAAACCCATCACAATGTTGACACATAAGTTTGTTAAAACACATAATTTGGTTGAGTTTTTAGAGAAGCCTGCTGAAAGTGAAGGATTTAAGCAGATTGTTAATTTTCTAAATGCGAATCCCATTAGATATGCACTTACTATTAACCCTACGATCTACATCTCATGTATTCAACAGTTTTAGGATTCTGCTAAGCTTAAAACAGTTAATGGGAATGTACATATACAATCCCTAATTGACGGGAAGAAGATTATAGTTAATGAAGCATCTATTAGACATGATCTTTGAAGAATTGACAAGAATGGGGTATGAAAAAGTTTTTCAAAAGCTTACTTTTTATAAAGCTTTCTTTTCACCATAATGGAAGTTCTTAATTCATACCATTTTGCAATTCATTAGTGCTAAAACTACTGCCTGGAATGAATTCAGTAGTACAATAGCATCTGCAATAATCTGTCTTGCTAATAATCTATCTTGCTAATAATCAGAAATTTAATTTTTCCAAGTACATATTTGACAGCATGGTAAAGAACTTAGAAAATGTAAATAAGTTCTGGATGTACCTAAGATTTGATCAAGTCTTTGTGAACCAACAGTTAGGAGACATGTCTAAACATAAGAAGACTTTTGTTAACCCTTCTCTTACTAAGAAACTATTTGGGAACATGAAGAGGGAAGGAACTAGATTTTCTAGGAGGGTTACACCTTTGTTTGATACTATGATGGTTCAAGCTTTTAAAGAAGTGGGTGAGGATTCAGACCATCTAACTAATTCTAATCAAATACCTATTATTGATCAACCATCTACATCCTCTAAACACAAGAAGAAACAAAAGTCTAGGTGGAAACAGAGGAAGGAAGTAGAGGTTCCTCAAGATGAGACTGAACATGAGGAAAGTGTACCTACACCTTCCAATGATCCACTACCTAGTGGTGAGGATAGAATGCAACTAACTGATTTGATGGTTTTATGTACCAAATTACAAAAACAGGTTCTTGATTTAGAAAAGGCCAAGTCTGATCAAGCTATTGAATTACCAGCCTCAAGGAAGGTTGGTGCTGCTAGAAGGGTTGAATCCTCTGAGGATAAAGATAGTTTGGGTGATCAAGAAGATCCATCCAAACAGGGGAGGAACATAGCAGATATTGACCAAGATGTAAATGTCACATTGATTGATGAAACTCAAAGGAAGTTGAATGATGAATACATGTTTGGAGTAATGATCTTTATGACGAGGAGGTAATTGTTAAAGATACTACTGCTCCTATAATTCCAATTACAACTGCTGAGGTAGTTACAACTATTAGTGCTCCAACAACTACCATTGAGGAGTTGACTTTAGCTCAAACCTTGATAGAAATCAAAGAAGCCAAGCCCAAGACAATCACAACTGTTACAACTGCTGATACTTCAGTTACTACTACTTCTATAACAAGACCAAAGGCAAAGGGACTTGTTTTCCATGATCAGGAAGAGCAGGTATTTGTGTCTAAACCAACAGTTTCTTCAACTCAGCCCTCAATCAAAGAAAAAGGTAAGGAAATAATGATTGAGACTGAAAGACCCTTGAAAAAGAAAGATCAAGTTGCTGCCGATGAAGAGCTTACTAGACAATTGGATGCTAAAATGCAAGCAGAGATAGCAGAAGAAGAGAAGATTAGAAGGAAAAAGGAAGAAGAATCCAACATAACATTGATTGAATCATGGGAATACACAAGCTATGATGGAGGCTGATAGATTGCTAGCTGAAAGACTCCAAACAAGAGAAAGAGAGGAGTTGACAGATGAAGAGAAGGCAAAATTATTTGTGGAACTCTTGGAGAAGAGAAGAAAACATTTTGCTGCTTTAAGAGCACAAGAAAAGAGAAACATACCACCTATAAAAGCACAAAAGAGAAGCTAAATGATTACATATCTAAAAAATATGGGTAGATACAAATACTCTCAGCTGAAGGGAAAAACTTATGAGGAGATTCAAAGTTATTTGATGTGGAGATGAAAAGAGTAAACTTATTCATTCCTATGGATTCAGATAGGGAAAGCTCAATGAAAGATAGAACTGATAAAGAGCAAGAAAGCAATTCGAAAAGAGCTAGTGATGACCTTGAATATGATGTGTCAAAGAAACAGAAGGTAGATGAGCAGGTAAAAACTAAAAAGGATGATGATCCTAAGGAGGAAGAGATGAAAAAGCACATGGAGATAGTCAGAGGTGATGATATAGCAACTGATGCTATACCACTAGCTAGCAAACCTCCAGTGATTGTTGAATACAAGATTATTAAAGAAGCTATAATTAGACACTTCCAGTTGATAAGAGCAGATGGAAGCTCAAAGAGGTATTCGTTAATGATTAAGATGCTTCAGGGTATTGACAGGAAAGACTTACAAACCCTTTGGAAGTTAGTCAAAGCAAAGCATGGTGATACAAGACCAGAAGATGAATATGAAAGAGTGTTATGGGGAGATATAAAAGTAATGTTTGAACCTGACAGAAAGAGTGAAGTATGGAGAAGTCTACAGGGATATAAAGTGATTATATGGAAGTTGTTTGATTCCTATGAAGTACACTATGTAAGGTTTCCATAACAACCCATAATTTTTATCAATGTAATTATCCATCTATTAAGTTAGATGCATTGTAATATCCCTCTCATCTATATATACCACCTTTTTTCAAGGAAAATTTTGCTTTATCTCATTATGCAGCGTAACTTGCATCTCTAAAGTAAACGAGCTCACACAACCTCTATCAATGCTATCTATATCTATGTTTACATCATGTAAAACTCCTAATATGTCAAGTCTATATATTAATATCATTTTTACCGAGTACATTATCTAATAAACGTACTTTACAAAATGTTATTTCAAAACAAGCATTAAACGTTAACGTTTACATCAAAACCCTAATTATATGTAATGTATACATATAAAATGAATGTACAA
>BQNB010065658.1:13622-34858 GCA_026074375.1 Tanacetum coccineum
ACACTAGAATATTTTTCTCCGCGTCCGCGTCACAAATCTAAAAAGTCAAAAGAGTCGTAAAATAGTCTTATATCTCCTAGAGTCTTCACCCACACATTCCCTTAATCATCATCTTGCCTTCTTCCAAATAATCCACTTTTTAGTCAAGGAAAATTTAGATACACATCTAACACTCATCCAAGTAGGTTTGACAACTTAAATATTTCATCCAAAATATTCAAGTATCTTTAACTTGCAATCGCAAATGTTAAAGGTCATATCCGAAAATTCATATTCAAGATTTTTACAACATAGGTTAAAATACTCTTCCTAAAGCTAAAATCTTACATCAACCTTTGTTTGACAAAGCTCTTACGAGTTACTACATAAGTGATTAGTAGCCTCTTTAATATACACACCTTAAGACTAAGTACTTTCACTTCCGTTAGTCCTTTCCATCCCCTTAGGAACGTCACGATGGTTTATCGTCATGCTCACCTCATACACCATGAGGATCAAACATTATCCATTGATCTTAGGATAGAAAACTCGTCAAAATTCGTCGTCATTTCCTTCGCGACAATGTCCAAAAGGAAATATCTTCATCGAAAAAGTTTCGTCAAAAGACAACATCACCGACATCCTCACCAAACCACTCAAACGTGAACCTTTTTAAGTATAGGTCTAGGAATGATGAAACAAATCTCATAAACATGTCATTCTTATTTTAATAGTCTTGTTACTATTAAATACATTCCAATAAATCTCGACAACTTAATCATTTCATCTGAAATATTTAAGCATTTTTAATTTGCGAAATGCAAATTAAAATGTTACTCATTATTCATGTCTAAATCGTTTCACAAAATACTTAATCATGCCTCTATTATTATATAGATGGTTAATATCTTCCGTCTACATTTTTGCTACCACCTTTAAGACAACCTCGTACCTCGTCGTGTGATTGTTGTTGGGATTAAAAGTCTTCCTGATGCTATTTGAAGTTGTTGCTGCTCTTATTGGTGTTAATGCTGCTTAGTCAAGTTAGTGCTGCTGGAGAACTTCAATGAAGATTATTCTAAGTATTTAAGACTGCCAGTTGAAGTTACTGCTATTAAGGTTAGAGTTACTGCTGCTAAGCATAAATTAGTGTTGTTAGTAATCTTGATGAAAAATATGCTAAGTAGTTAGTACTGCTAGTTATAACTACTAGTGTAAGTTACTATTGCTAGTATATGTTACTACTGCTAGTTACTACTGTTAGTGTAACTTAGTACTGCTGATGAAGAATGAAGAAAATATTCTAAGTAGTTACTACTGCTTATACACAGTTAATGTTGCTGTTGTATAAGTTACTACTGCTGATTTAAAGTTAATGCTGCTGGTACAAAGTTACAACTACTGACAGAGTTACAACTGCTGAAAGATTTCAACTGCTGGAAGAGTTTATGCTGACAGAGAAGAGATCAAAGACCTATCAGAGAAACGATAAAGATTTCTTGAAGATTAAGAATACTTACAAGATAAGTATGAATTGTTTATAGAATAGATCTTAGAGAATATTCTATATTTTAGGAATATATTGTAAATCAACTAGGACTCCTTGGTGTATAAAAGGAGGACCTAGGGTATAGAGTTTAGATAATAAATTATCACAAATTGTATCAAAAATGTGTCTTTCATAGAATTGTCATAACTTCAAGGTTTTATAACCCTAACATAATTAAGAGTGTTCGTATTATATTAAGGCTGTAAGTTTGATAAACTGTTTGTTATTAATCTTGTTCATTACTGTTTCATTAAGAATTCTTCTTAGTATCATTGACTAGATTCTGCATAGTCTTTGATATTCACAATCAAAGTTTCTATCATAGTTGTTTTGGATTTATTCAATATAACTTAGCCTTATATAAGCTAAGAAAGATCCATTCCTAAAGGATCAACAAGTGGTATCAGAGCTTGTAAGAAGCTTTAAATAAGAAGAAACTCTACTACACACAAGATCTACTTCTTCAAGAAGCAATGGATTCTCAATCTACTCAAACCATCAAGCTACCCATACTCCAACCTATTGAGTATGATCCCTCGAAGATAAGGATGGAACAATACCTAAAATGTATTGATTACACTTTATGGGAGATTGTAGAGAATACTAATACATCAATAGTAATAAAAACTGTTGATGGTAAGGAGACTGTCATCCCTCATGCAAGTGTTGAAGAGAAGGCATAAAGAAGGGCATAGTTAAAAGCAAGAAACACTTTATTGATGGCCTTACCTAATGATCATCAATTAATGTTCAACACATACAAGGATGCTAAGACACTGATGCAGGCTAAGAACAAGTTGGCAGGTAATGCTGCTACAACAAGAAAACTAGAAAAATCTTCCTGAAGCAGCATTATAAAACTTTTGCTGCATCCAGCATAGAAGTAATTGAGCAAAAACCTATGAAAGGCTTCAAAAAGCCTAATTAGTCCAAATGGAGAGCATGGTGAAGTATCCCTCAAGAATACAACATCAAAGTTCTTGAGAAGTTTTTGTCACAAAAGAATGACTATTCATACTATTGTGTAGAGGTAACAAACCAGAGATTTGAACATTTGATTTGGAAGACCTCTTCACCAACTGAAGGCTTATGAAATCAGAGACAAGGGGAACATCAACTCAAACCATCAAACTTACAAATGTAGCCTTATCTGTCTCTACACATAACCAATGCAACTAGAGCAGTTAATACTGCTCAGAGTGTTAATGCTGCTAGCACTCAGGGTGCTGCTGATAGCTCAACAACTGTTGAAAATTTAAGTGATGCTGTAGTTTATTACTTCTTTGCTAGCCAACTAAGTATTCTACAACTTGATAATGAAGATCTACAACAAATCCATCCTGGTGATTTAGAAGAGATGGACTAAAGGTGGAACATTTCTATGCTGACTATGAGGGCAAAAAGATTCCTAAAGAATACTAGAAGGAAGCTGGACATGGCCAACAAAGAAAGAATTGGGTTTGACAAGTCCAAGGTAGAGTGTTTCAACTGCCACAAGAAAGGACATTTTGCAAGGGAGTGCAGGGCACCCAGGAATCAAGACAGCAGGAATAGGGAGCCTACCAGAAGGACTGTGCCAGTTGAGGAAACTACTTTAAATGCCTTAGTGTCTTAATGTGATGGCTTTGGCTATGATTGGAGTAACCAAGTAGAAGAAGGTCCAACCAATTTTGCTCTCATGGCTTATTCTTCAATAAGTTCAAGTTCTTCTACCACTTGTTTGGAAGCATCCTCCTGGTGTTTGATGAAGCTTTTAATGAAGAAACTTAAGATTTTGAAGAAGAATATCAAGTTTAGGGGAGGATTGTTGGGATTAAAAGTCTTCCTGATGCTGTTTGAAGTTGCTACTGCTCTTATGAATGTTAATGCTGCTTAGTCAAGTTAGTGCTACTAGAGAACTTCAATGAAGATTATTCTAAGTGTTTAAGACTACTAGTTGAAGTTACTGATGTTAAGTTAATGCTGCTGGTGTATAAGTTACTACTATCAGTGAAAGTTAATGCTGCTAGGCATATACTTACTACTGCCAGTAAAAGCTAATGCTGTTAGGCATAAACTTACAACTGCCAGTAAAAGTTAATGCTGCTAGGCATAAACTTACTACTGCTGTTAAAAGTTAATGCTGCTAGGCATAAACTTACAACTGCTAGCGAACGTTAATGTTGTTGAGGGTGATTTCATAAATACTCTAATTCAGGGTTTCATTCGATCATTTAATCGATTTCATTCAATCAAATACTCTCTAATCATGAACCCTAACTCAATTTCATCATTAATCATCAAAACCCAACATCAATGGCTGCTCTAAAGTTTGCTGATTCACATAATATGGTTGCATTTTTAGAGAAACCTGCTCAAAGTGATGGGTTTGAGGAAATTGTTGATTTTCTAAATGCTCACACTATCAAGTATGCTTTAACGGTTAATCTTACAATTTATACTTCATGAATTTAATAATTTTGGGCTACTGCCAAAGCAAAAACTGTTAATGGGGAAGAACAGTTACAAGCCTTAGTGGATAGGAAGAAGGTGGTCATCACTGAATCTACAATAAGAGTGATCTTCGACTTGAAGATGCTGAAGGTATTGAATGTCTTCCCAGTGCTACAATTTTTGAAGAACTGACAAGAATGGGGTATGAAAAACTTTCTCAGAAGCTTACATTTTATAAGGTTTTCTTTTCTCCTCAATGGAAGTTTTTGATTCATACTAGTCTGCAATGCCTAAGTGCTAAGACTACTGCATGGAACGAATTTAGTAGCATTATGGCCTCTGCCATTATCTGCCTAGCCACAAACTAAAAGTTTAACTTTTCAAAGTACATCTTTGAGAATATGGTGAAGAATGCAGGTAATGAGGGAAATTTTTTGATGTATCCTAGATTGGTCCAAGTGTTTCTGGATAACCAATTTGGTGATATGTCTACACATGATGAGATTTATGTTACTCCTTCTCATACAAAGAAGGTTTTTATGAGCATGAAAAGGGTTGGAAAAGGATTCTCTAGAAATATAACACCCTTATTTCCAACAATAATGGTTCAAGCTCAAGAAGAATTGGGTGAAGGTTCAGCAGGTCCTACTAATCCCCAACACACACCCACTATTATTCAACCATCAACATCAAAACCTCAGAAGAAACAACCTAGAAGAAAACAGAGGAAGGATACTGAGGTTCCTCAACCTACAGAGCCTGTAGCAGATGAGACTGAGGATAATGTACCTACACATTCAAATGATCCACTACTTAGTGGTGAGGATAGACTTAACTTTCAGGAATTGTGGACTTATGTACCAATCTACAAGATAGAGTTCTTGCCTTGGAGACTACAAAGACCAATCAAGCACTAGAGATTAAAAGCTTAAAAAGAAGGGTCAAGAGGCTTGAGAAGAAGCAAAGGTCAAGAACTCACAAGCTTAAAAGGTTATACAAGGTTGGACTGTCTGCCAGAATTGAATCCTCTAATGATGAAGCTAGTTTGGGTGATCAGGAGGATGCATCCAAACAGGGGAGGAAAATTCATAACATTGATGCAGATCAAGACATCACCCTGAAGAATGTTCAAGATGCTGATATGTTTAGAGTACAAGACTTACAGGGTGATGAGGTGATTGTTGATGTTGCTGCTACAACTGTTGGTGATACTACCACAACTACTAATGTTGAAGTCACTTTGGCTCAAGCACTTATAGAAATAAAGACTTCAAAGCCTAAGGCAAAAGGGATTGTCTTTAAGGAGCCAAGTGAATCTACAACAACAACAACACCAACACCAATAGTTTCTTCACAACAACCATCACAGGCTAAAGACAAGGGTAAAGCTATAATGGTAGAAGAGCCTGTGAAGACTAAAAAGAAAGTTCAGATCATGCTTGATGAAGAAGCTGCTAAGAAGCTACAAGCCAAATTTGATGAGGAAGCAAGGGTTCAAAGAGAAAAAGAAGAAGTCAATGCTGCCTTAATTGCACAATGGAATGATATTCAGGATAAGGTTGAGACTGACTATGAATTAGCTCAAAGGCTGCAACAAGAGGAACAAGAAGAGTTGACTATTGAAGAAAAATCTAAACTGTTTCAACAACTCTTGGAGAAAAGAAGAAAATTCTTTGCAGCAAAAAGAGTAGAGGAAAAGAGAAATAAACCACCCACAAAAGCTCAACAAAGGAGTTTCATGTGTACCTATTTGAAAAACATGGAAGGATGGAAGCTCAAGGACTTAAAGAACAAATACTTTACAAACATTCAAGAGTTATTTGGAAAAAAGAGCAATGGAAAAAGTGAACAACTTGGTTGACTTCATGACTGAATGATAGAAGGAAGGTCTAAAGACAGCAAAAATGAAACGATCAAGAAGCATTTATTAAAAGATCAGGAGATGATCTAAGAACCCGAGAAGGCAAAGAACAAAAGATAGGATAATGATCAAGAAGAAGCTGATATGAAAAAAGCTTATGGAACCTGTTTTTTGATGAAGAAGAATAGCAGTTGATGGTTTGTACCATTATAGGCCACTAAGACGCAGCTAAAGCATTTGATGGGAGGATGGAAGAGAAGGGACCATAGTTAAATCGCACGTGACGGAGTGGAGAGTGAGCGGAGACTAGCGATCGCTCGGCGCACGTAGATGGGCTAAATGTGAAGTGCAAAAGATGGAGTGATCGATTTTTGGGCGCTGGGACACTACTGTGAAGGGTTGATAAACAACAGATCTGATCAAACCACACGCGGGGTCTGAGATTGATTTGTCAGAATCGAGACTTGGGTGTTGGGGCGCGAGAGGGGGTGTCGATTGCACAGCTGAAAGCTAAGCATGGAGATACAAGGCTAAAAGAGGGATATAAGAGAGTACTATAGGGTGATCTAAAGGTTATGTTTGAACCTAATGTAAAAGATATTGTATGGAGGAGTCTATAAGGAAACAAAGTGCTAATTTGGAAGTTATTTGATTCTTGTAGAGTACACTTTGTGAGGTTTCAAACTCTGCATATCTTTATGTTAGTAGAGAAGAAATACCCCCTTACACCTGCTACACTCACAGACATGCTAAATAGGAAGCTTCAAACTGATTATTGAAATGAAATGTGCTATCAACTTCTTAAACTTCTAACAAAATAGCTCAAGAAAAAATGAAGTGTTTGGAAGCATCCTCCTAGTGTTTGATGAAACTTTTAATGAAGAAACATAAGATTTTGAAGAAGAATATCAAGTTTAGGGGAGGATTGTTGGGATTATAAGTCCATCTGATGCTATTTAAAGTTGTTGCTGCTCTTATTGGTGTTAATGCTGCTTAGTCAAGTTAGTGCTGCTGGAGAACTTCAATGAAGATTATTCTAAGTGTTTAAGACTGCCAGTTGAAGTTACTGCTGTTAAGGTTACAGTTACTGTTGCTAAGCATAAATTAGTGCTGTTAGTAATCTTGATGAAAAATATGCTAAGTAGTTAGTACTGCTAGTTATAACTACTAGTGTAAGTTACTACTGCTAGTATATGTTACTACTGCTAGTTACTACTATTAGTGTAACTTAGTACTGCTAGAGTAAAGTTAGTACTGCTGATGAAGAATGAAGAAAATATTCTAAGTAGTTACTACTGCTTGTACACAGTTAATGTTGTTGGTGTATAAGTTACTACTGCTAGTTTAAAGTTAATGTTGCTGGTACAAAGTTACAACCGCTGACAAAGTTACAACTACTGAAAGATTACAACTGTTGGAAGACTTTATGCTAACAAAGAAGAGATCAAGGACTTATCAGAGAAAGGATAAAGATATCTTGAAGATTAAGAATACTTACGAGATAAGTATGAATTATTTATAGTATAGATCTTAGAGAATATTTTATATTTTAGGAATATATTGTAAATCAACTAGGACTCCCTGGTGTATAAAAGGAGGACCTAAGGTATAGAGTTTGGATAACAAATTATCACAAATTGTATCATAAACGTGTCTTTCATAGAATTGTCAACGCTTCAAGGTTTTGTAACCCTAACACAATTAAGAGTGTTCGTATTATATTAAGGCTGAAAGCTTGATAAACTGTTTGTTATTGATCTTGTTCATTACTGTTTCATTAAGAATTCTTCTTAGTATCATTGACTATATTCCGCATAGTCTTTGATATTCATAATCAAATTTTCTATTATAGTTGTTTTGGATAACAAAAGTTTGATGATAGCAGAAACACCGACAACAACAACAACTACCCTAATGATCATAACAACAATAACCACTCCAATAATCGCAACAATAACAACTACCAAGATGACCGTAACAATGACAACCGTAACCACCAACAATAAAATAAAAGGCAGGAAACCTCTAAGGCTAATGGAAACCATGGATATAATAGACCTCATCCCCTTTGTAGGAAGTGTACTCTGCATCATACAGGACCTTGTACCGTCAGATGTTAGAATTGCAACAAAGTAGGCCATCAAACTAGAAATTGTAGAAACTAAGAACTTCTGTTTCTAAATACAACTCTATCACTCAACTAAATCTCGGGATGAGATTTCTGTATGGTTGGGGGACTATAACAACCTGTAATTTTCTAGTATTTCAACAATGTAATATCTACTTACTATGTTAAGTACTACTTTTTCACGGGAATAAAATTTTCGTTTCATTCCATTCCATTACGTATCATAGTTTACATTTCTAAAAGTTAACGAGCTCACGCAATGACCTATGCCTATTTCTATCTATGTTTACATCTAGCAAACATCATAACATGCACAGGTAATATAACATCTCATTCGAATAGGAATTCCCTCTAAAATAAGGTACAAGTCCTTTAAAGCATAATGTACAAGTCATTAATGCACGACATTCAAAATAGTCATTTTACCTCCATTTTCCAAAGGAATCTTGTACAACCCATTAAGTACAAGTTACAAGCAAGCAATACACTACATTTACATTCCATTTACCTTCTCATTTCATGAATTTATAAGAAATAAAAACTAGAAACCTTAACCCGAGCTAATTTCTAAACCGTGGACCATTTCTTTGTTTTTACCCGTTTTAAGCCTAAACCATTAATCAAATTAATTTATAAACACTTAAGATACAACATTACATTTTATTTACCTCCTTATCACTCCATTACACATGAAAAATAAACAAGAAACCCTAACTCGTGCCTAATTTGAACCCGCGACCCATTTTGCTTAATTTTTACCCATTTTACATACAACCAAGCTACCTCCCACCTCTATGATCCTCCTACTTCATTCCTAAGCATCTTACAAGCTCCTTGAATCCATTTATTGGTTGCTAGATTAGCCACATCACTCCCTTTGGCTCCAAGGGAGCCGCGGCTATAAATCCACCACAGAAACCATCCACCTTGCCATTATGACTCACTGAGTATCTATCCTCATCACTACACCTTGCTCTCTAAGCCTTGCACCTGCACTTGACACCTATCTAGCCTAAACTTGCTCACCAAGGGTTCTTGCACTATAGATAGATGCACACCCTTTACCAATCAACTCACACCTTCATTCTTTCTTTCTATCTATCAATGGCGTCCAAGAACTGATCAAGAAAGTCCTAAGAGGTCCCAAGAGCAGAATACAAATGAAGAAACCAAGTCTTGGAGCCCCAAGAAGGTTATTCTAGGCGTACAAATGCAAAAGGTCCCATACGACCTATTTTTGAACCATTAAGCTCAAACCCAGGTTGCGTGTTGAAGCCCTTTTACTTTCAATTGATATACTAAACATTCCCGCCCGAGTAGATATCATCGTACTACCATACTAACGCATTTCATTGATATACTTTTGCTATCAATCAGATTTCCCGCTACTGTTAAGGTGAAGTTCATAGCCCCTTTTTCTACTTGCTTGTTTTATAAACTCTTTGGGGGAGATACATGCTTAATTTTTTTATACTCTAAGTACTTTGAACCAATATTGTGAGATTTCATAGCCTCACTTTTAAATCTTTTAATACTTTATAAACCCGCGAGGGGGATACATGGTTAAACCATGAATGCAAGTGTTTTTCCAACTATATGCTATCCAGATATATTATTGCCTAAGTACCTTCCAGTGCCACTATTTCCATATCATGAATCATTAATTACTTGCATTGTGAGTGAATGCAAATATTGTGAATAGATCTATTGGGGGTGACGACTCTCGTTGGTATACCTATGCTTGTGGTAGCGAAACGTACTATATTTGACACAATGGGTAACTTTGGCAAGTTACCTTTCCACAGGGACATTTGTTCCTCAACCAACGTCACTATGGTGATTTTCCCTATTAACGAATTGATGTCATGAGCTTAGGTACAATAATATTGTTTTCTATGATAATTGTATTCGTTGCAATTATTACTATCTATTATGATAACTTGCATTCAACCATTTTCCATGATAATTATGCCTACTTATGGGTATATAACAACGTAATCCACTATCTATTATGATAACTTGTATTCAACTATTACATTTCAAACCTATGAATTTCACTTAACCTTTGTGTTGACCCTTTTTAAGCATGTTTATCCCAGGTAATTAAGCAACTTATGGCATGGAGTGGCATGGACTTGAAGATGGCTAAAACATGTATCTTTTAAAAACGTCTCTTTTGATTTATTTTCTATGATTGTGCCTGTGATTCATGAAGTAATACCCCAGATTAGCTTCTACTGCTATATTTATCAAAATGGGGGTGTTACATGATTAGAGACTCCCCACACTCAAATGATAACCATTTGTTAAGTTATGTTTTTCAACGTCAAGTTTATGTCCCATATTGAAGTGATAATTGTCTGCTAATTATTTACAACATTGGTAATCATCATCTTCACTTTCACTTTGGACATTGTGAGTTTTATTTAATTCTTAAATATAGATATGGTCAAGTGTCTTTAGCACCTAGTGATCAAAGCCCCTTTTGCGAGCGTGTCTTTCCTCACAAAAGGGCAAAAAAGACTAGGAATGTAAAGTGACAGGAGCTTTTGGATGTCCTTGATAATGATAAAATATGGTCTGAATTAACTGATGACGATGTTGTAAGGATTTGTCTTTTGTTAGTGGCTGAGGTTGTATTTATGAGGCATGAAGTTTGGTTGAACTTGCCTAAACATATACTGACCCTAGTTGATGATTTTTTGCGTGGGATTCATATTTGTGGGGAGAATACATGTGGAATTGGTTTTATAAAAGAAACGTGAATGTGGTTACAAAGCATGCTAAAAGGCATATGAAGAAGAAGAAGAAAAAAGACACAAAGAAGCTTGTCACATATAATCTTAATGGGTTTGTTTGGGCTTTAAAGGTTAGTTTGTATTTTATTATAAATTTCATTGTTTATTATCAATGCATTTGTTTGATTTTTTTAGTAAATGTATCAATACATTCATTCCAAATGTAGATATGGATTTTGAAAAGTTACCCTAACAACGCGTTCTAGTGGGTGAAACAACCCAATGTCATTCCTCGTGGTCTAGCATGGTCAAATTTTGCAAACTTTGAAAAAACAGATTATGATCGTTTGTTTGGCAGGTGATGTGTCGTTTAGTATAGGTAAGTTTGTTTATCAAGTTTTATTATTTACATTTTGCTGACTTTACCTATTAACTAACACTAACGGGCAGTGTACCCGATCAATTGTAGGTTCGTTGGTAAGTAGGGTGTCGATCACTAAGAGCGAGAGCGTTAATACTTAAATCTATCAGTATTTTAGTTAACTATGTGATTTTATGCTATTATATGTTATTTTATTTTAAACGTAAACTAACGAAAATGGGGGTTTTCAGCCTTAGAGACTGGCACGAGTTTTGGTTTAACTAAACTATGGTGATGACAATTAACACACAAAAGTTGATAAACAGAATATAAAGAAGCGGTCGAGCCTAATGTAAGGAAAACGTATTAACCATATTTAATCTAATTAAACGCAGGTATTGTCTATGAGTGCAATGATTGTTTTACTTCGTTGGTGATATATCATTCCTCAAGTTTAGCGGGACTTCTCCTAACTCTAAATGTGTTTTTTTTAAGCTAATCTGTCATACTTAACCACACCGCATAAAGCATTCACATTTATTAGAATCTATCTAGGCAGACAATATTGGTGACCATTTCAAAACCTAGAGCTCATGAGGCTTTACTATTTATCGCTTTCTTGAACTGCATTATATATTATAACTAAGGTACTCCACTTGCCAGATCTTCCACTCACCAAGAATTCAGAAACGGTATGGTGCAATCCTAGGTCACCTGCTAGTATACCTATTCACTAAACCAAAGGCAAAGACATGATGTTATTTGTGATCCTATTACTCTAGATATATAGATGGCTATATGTAGTTCTATCCCAGACTCTAACGCGATATTTGTATTCCTAGATCCAAATTAATGATATGTTAAACACGTACTTAAGCACATAAACGAATATGAAGTGATAAACATAATCAACGTGCAACAAATAAGCAAGTAATCAATATAAACAAACCAAACATTAAATTATCATAAAACATGGCTAATACCTAAAGGTATTAGCCGATAGTCACTGTAACATTATACGACTCATAGACGAACGATTAAAGTAATAAAACCAAACGCGTATTTAAAGTATAAAGATTACAAAGGTTTTCCTATGGATTGGAGCACTTTGCAGGACATTCTTGGCTTCTTAGATCTTCTAAAAATCGAACTTGGTGGTTAAAAGCCTCTCTAGGACCCCTAAAATTCGTATTTAGGTTTTCCTATTTATAGGGTTCTGGAAATCAATCGAATGCCGAATAGGAAGAGTTCACTACGACATAGGGGGTTTCCTTGGCATGAATCCCCGAATAATTTATATTCTAGAAAATTAAGTGGACTTGTCCCTTGAATCCACGTATTGACTTCTTCTGGATACGACGTATGAGCTTCTAAGCGTCTGAAGCTTTCTCTTCCTTCTATGACTTCTTTCTGATCTTCTTCTTCTTCTAACTATCTTCTGTCTTGTGAGCTTCTCTTAATAGCTTCTTCTTCTCTTCTGTCTTCTTCTTGACCTTCTCTTCATCTTCTTCTCTTATAGTCTCTATAGCTTCTCTGCTTCTCATCTCTTCTGGTGACTTCTTTCTTCTCTTCTCTATCTTCTAGCTCTCTTGAGCTTCTAGCTTACTTTCTGCACGTATGGCTCTGTTCTGTATACTTCCAGCTTCTTCTAGCTTCCTTCTTCGTCCTGGATAACGACGTATAGCTTTAATCTTATCGTGGATGCTTCAGTGAAGTTAGGGCACGGATACTGTAACACCCCCAATTTTATATATCAGCGGAAGGGTCATTTGGGGTGCTACGTCATAATACAATAACTCAAGCATAGAAAACGACTCGAAAAGAGACGTTTTTAAATGTAACCATTCGAAATAAAAAGTTTCACAACATAGGTCCCAAACTGTTTTCATAATTAATACATCATTTTCAAATGTTTTCTTCGAATGATTTTCCTTAAATGGGCCTTCAAAATATTTATTTCATTGGCTTCTCTGAAATCTTCATCACCGAATTACCTTCAAGGACCTGAGATAAAACATGCTAAAAAGTCAATTATAATGTTGAGTGAATCCATAGAGTTTATATATATATAATAAATTCCGAACCCAAGTATCATTTCTCAAAATCATCAAGACATAACGATGTGGATCAGACAACGTTATAGGGGAATTATTATAAGCCTCATGACATTGAACGTTACCATATAATAAATATGCCCACTATACACCCTCGCTATGAGTGCATATTATTCTCTATACAACGCATCCGTAGTGTCATTTTTCCGACACGAGAACGAAAAAAAAATTTTAAAGCCATCGTTTAGTCGTCACGGATTGGAGGTGGCAACCTCCAAATAGTACTATTCCATGTATAAGCGTATGCCATTACCTGGCAATTAACAATTCATGATTTCCGCGGGTCTTTTATCTAGCGAGTTAATCTAACTTATAATAATCAAGGCTACTAGCATACAATCTCCCTTGTGTTCTATTTTAAAAACAAGCATGTTATCTCCCTCGCGGGTTTATAAAACAATTAAAGTGTAAAAATGCGAGGCTATGAACTCACTTAGTGATGTCGGATGAGAATATCGATGAATAAAAACTTCGGAAGTAGGCGCGTCAATCAACCAAGACCTATACAAATTGTAACGGGTCTTAGGTTTCTAGTCGATAAAAATTAACGAAAACTCATAAATTAAATAAGTATATGTATACATGTAGTTTATATGATGATCATGCTCTTGCAACATATTTATTTCACACTTAGAGTTTTCTAGGTTTTTAACTTGTTTTTATTAGCCATTTTACTAGTATTGTCTAAATTAGCTCAAAAAGCCCAATAGGCCCATTAAGCAAGCCCATTAAGTTATTATATTGATATTATCACTCAAAGACCAGGTCCTAGCCCATTAGTTAGGTCCAAGTGGATTGGGCCTAAAGCTAAGTCCAATAAGTCCATTTTGTTTCATTGGGCCTAGTGGTCCAATAAGGCCTTATGGCCCATTTAAGCTTATAAATGACTCTTGTTATAAAATTTCAGGTTCTCGAGGTTGGGATACTTTTATTATCAGTATGTTAGCATTTTAAAACTCCAAAGAAGTGGGTCCTACCACCTCGGGTTTTAGTTACAAAAATTGCTTTAAATAGTATAGTGTTCGGGTAGTAGTAAATTTTATATACTTTCGTGTTTACGAAAATAGTCATAATTTATAAACCGTAAATGATATAATTGGTATATTTATATCCTTAGTTTCATATTTAAGTGTATTTTACAGATCCAAAACCATTTTTGTACTTAGTTTAAGTATACTTATACATATGAACAATTTACTACATAAAGGTCAAGTTACAAATTCAGACTGAAATCTCACTTTCACCATTTTTGATGCCATTTACAAACCATAAGGAGTTGGTTGACCATCCAACTGGTTCAGAACCTACATGATTTTATCTAGGTCTCATAGTTTTAACTTTTTAACCAACTCAGTCTGTAAATGTGACTTTTTATACCATCTGTACAGCAAGGTCAGAATCAACTAGTTTTAGTATTTTGATCATATCTCACTCAATATTCACTTTCTAGAAATCATCCAATTTGCCAAGTGTCCACAAAAGGATTATCTACAACCTAATGTAATCAAATCCAACCTCAAACCTGTAGAAAATTATAAAACCTACTGTTCATTACAGCCCATAAATTTTATGATCATTTTACTTGTTTAAATGGCTATTTTAGCTATGATTAACCTAGATTCATACATGCATTATCATTTTTATTGCTTGATCATCAAATATCATACATGTACATATACATTTGAAAATCAAAAGAAAACATAAACAAAACTCATGAGATTTTTACCACAAGAAGTATGAAGATGATGATCTAATGATCAAAATATACAAGACTTAAATCTTCAAACTTGATCTTCACCCAAAATAATTTTTGATCACCATTTTCTTTACCCAATAGACTTTATAATAACCCTTATAATCTCAGCCCCAACTTGTGTATAACCTTCTTGAATACTCCTTTAAATCACCACCAAAATGCAAGGATTACACTAGGTATTCATGTTCACTAGTGTGCTTATTATTTGATCTTCAAAATTTTATATGTCTAGACTTGAATTGCCAAGTGTTATAGTTACACTTGATCAAGGCTTGCCAAAGGGACACCTCTCCCTTTGGTTTTGTCACCCTTTGCATGGTGAGATTAGTGGGATAAGTAGTTTACTACTTGTCCCACTAATTGTTAAGGCGGGTATTTTTAAAGTCCGATATTTAAAAAGGTACGATTTGTAGTCGTTTTTCGTAAAAAGTAAAAATAGTACAAGACACGAAAAATAAAAACGAATGTAATAAAATTGTTTCTATGGCATTTTCAAAATATAAGCGTCGATGCTTAACGTAGAATTCGCCGGTTCTTCGTAAATGTTACGTAAATTACAAGTGTAAGCCCTAATTTTTCCCGGTTAGTCGTGAGTTCATATCTCAACATAAAAATGAAAATTATAATTAATACTCGAGAATAAAATAACGACCTGAAATTGACGGATTGTCACAGCATTTCCCCCTAAAAAGGGATCTTCGTCCCTGAAGATTAATTCATCTTGTCTTCCGCTTCTTATTAAAATCAAAGAGATGAGGATATTTCTTCCACATCTGATCCTCCCGTTCCCAAGTATATTTTGGTCCACGACTCGAGTTCCATCGAACTTTAACTATAGGAATCCGACTGTGCTTAAGTTGTTTCACTTCTCTATCCATGATTTCAATGTGTTCTTCGATGAAATGCAACTTCTCGTCGATCCTTACTTCGTCGAGTGGAATGATAAGATCTTCATCTGATAAACATTTCGTTAAATTTGACACATGGAATGTATTATGTATTCCTTGAAGCTCTCGGGGTAATTCCAGTTTATATGCCACCGGACCTACTCTTGATAAAATCCTGAATGGTCCAATATAACGAGGACTTAATTTCCCACGTTTCCTAAATCGAACAACACCTTTCCACGGTGATACTTTTAGCATAACTTTGTCACCCACTTCGAACTCCAAAGGTTTACGTCTCACATCCGCATAACTTTTCTGTCTACTACGAGCAGCTAATAATCGGTTCTTGATTTGCATAATCATCTCTGTCATTTCGCAAATCATTTCTGGTCCCGTGAGTTGGGCATCTCCAACCTCACTCCCAACATACAGGCGATCTACATTTCCTTTTGTATAGAGCTTCGAAAGGTGCGGCTTTAATGCTAGCGTGATAACTATTATTGTATGAGAATTTAGCCAAAGGCAAGTGCTTATCCCAGCCACTACCAAAGTCAATCACGCAAGCACGTAACATGTCTTCTAATGTCTGTATTGTTCTTTCACTCTTACCATCAGTTCCAGGATGGTAAGCAGTGCTCATATCTAAATTTGTTCCTAATGACTTTTGAAGAGATCTCCAAAACCTTGATGTGAAACGAGGGTCTCTGTCCGAAATAATCGACACGGGCACCTCGTGCCTACAAACAATCTCCTTCAAATACAATCGAGTAAGCCTCTCCATTTTATACTTCTCATTTATTAGAATAAAGTGAGCAGATTTAGTCAATCGGTCAACAATGACCCAAATTGAATCATATCCAGATGATGTTCTTGGAAGCTTTGTAATGAAATCCATTGTAATTCTCTCCCATTTCCAAATAGGAATTTCCGGCTGCTGAAGTAATCCTGACGGCTTTTGGTGTTCAGCCTTGACTTTAGCACATGTCAAGCACATACTGACATACGTCGCAATGTCAGCTTTCATATTCGGCCACTAGTATAACTTCCTCAAATCATGGTACATTTTATCCGATCCAGGATGAATGGAATATTTTGATTTATGAGATTCCAACATGATTAGACCTCTCAATCCTCCAAATAATGGTAACCATACTCGTCCTTTCATACATTTCGTACCATCAAATCTAACTTCAAATGGCTCCCTTTAGCCACGAAATCCTTCGGCACCAATATTTTCCTCCTTGCACGCTTCAACTTGTGCATTCCGAATTTGCTCGGGTAAATTGTTATGTACCGTTACCACTAAAGCATGCACTCGAATCGGTTCCTTATCCTTCCTGCTTAACGTATCAGCGACAACATTCGCCTTTCCCGGGTGATAACGAATAACAGAATCGTAATCATTCAGAAGTTCTGTCCATCTACGCTGCCTCATATTTAGCTCTTTCTGATCTAAAATATATTGTTGGCTTTTGTGATCGGTGTATACTGTACATTTAGTGCCATACAAATAATGTCTCCATAGTCGAAGAGCAAAAACCACCGCTCCTAATTCCAAGTCATGGGTCGTATAATTTTCTTCATTCTTTGTAAGTTGCCTAGAGGCGTACGCAATCACCTTTTTCTCGTTGCATCAACACAGTTCCAAATCCTTTAAGGGATGCATCGCAAAATACAACAAAGTCTTCGCTTCCTTCGGGTAGTGATAATATTGGCGCACTACACAATTTTAGCTTTAATGTTTGAAATGCCTCCTCTTCATCGTCGCCCCACACATACGGCTTATTTTTCTGAGTGAGTTTAGTTAATGGTTTGGATATTAGAGAAAAATCCTTAATAAACCTTCGATAATAACCTGCCAAACCCAAAAATTGTCGCACTTACGTTGGTGTAGTCGGTGCAGCCCAATTTTTAATGGCTTCGATCTTCACAGGATCAACAAGAACTCCATTACTATCAATCACATAGCCAAGGAATTGCACGGAATCAAGCTGATTCGTCAATAATATATATATAATATAAAAGCAAACGCTCAACCAATTACCTTTAGCCATGGATTGGTTAAGAGTTCGCAAAAATAAAATATATGTGTGTCCGGAAGTTTAAATTCCCGGGTCGTTATGTCCCAACGAGGCTTGAATGGAAAATCGAATGACGAATTGATAAATGATGTTTAAATATGACAAGGTTATGATTGGTTTTCTATTTCTACCAGTTAAATATGCAAAAACGATTAAATAAAACCTAAAAACGAAAGCTAAATAACTTAAATCCTAAAACGGGCACGAAAAACGAGGGTCAAAAACCTAAATTTTGCAATTTAAACCCTAGAACAAATTTAAAAGCTAAAATAGATTCTAGATGACAAATAACAAAGTTTAAAAAAAACTAGACTAAAAACGGAGGTCGTTTGACCCAAAAACGAGTCAAGACAAGAACGGGGACAAATCCCGTTCTTTAGAAAATGAATTTTTGAAAAAATGAACCTACGAAACTTTTAACATTTTTCCTACAAAATATATGAAAAAAGAAAATTTTCAAAAAAAAGTTTATATTTTTCTGATTAATATTTTATTTTTTATGATTTTTTAAAGTTTTTAAAGAAAATAAATTATAAAAAATACTAAAAATTCTTTAGGAAATACCTCGAGAACATCTCGGATAACAGGGATATCTTCTAATCACTTCTTCTTCGATTCTTGTTTAGTTACTTGAGCTAAGAATAGCTCACAACCATTCTCGATATACTTTCGAGCCTTAATGCACTAAACGATCTTCAAACAGGAATTATTTCTATTTCCTTCGATAATCAACACCTTACCTTCTAGGGGAAATCATATCCTTTTTCTCTCCACAAAATATAGCGGCATCATATCGTGATAACCAATCCATCCCAATAATGATATCAGAACTTCCTAGTTCTATTACCATTAAATCGATTGGAAAAGAACGGTTTAAAAGATTAAGTGTACACCCTATTAACACGTTATTGGTACTTACTACTATTTTTTTGTCGGCCAATTCGACTTCATAGCTAGTAATAACTCATAACCTTTCTCGAATCAAGGGAAACAAGAGACAGAGTTAGCAATAAAAGAGCAAAGTTAACGTGTAATTTACATGGGCGAATTTTGAGTCAAAAGAAAGGCTAATACCATAATGGATATGCATAAACCCTATACTTTCCTAATTCGTTATTCACCTCTTAACGCATCTTGATTTTTTTTTTTACCTACTTTACTTAAGGGAGGATCAGTCGAAAAGAAAAGATAGGAACGTCAAAATTTCAAGTCGGGTATCAACAGTCGATAAATAGATAAGTGTCCAAAGAATTTCATGACGAAAGAAAGGAAATAAGAAGTAGATAACAATTGTCAAGTAAGACCGCATCCATAGATGGGTATTCGAGGAACAGGCAAATAATAAAGGTACATATGCCAGATGTCCCTACTTGTACCACTTGCAAAACCAACAAAATCTTGATTTTCAGAATCACGGTTAAAAATTGATCTTATTAAAATCTTACGGGATTACTATTCATCCTTGGGAATGGACCCTTTCTAAATATACGTAGGTGCACGACTATGTATAATTTAGGAATAGCAATGCAATGCTCAGTTCGTCAAACTAATGTCATCATATTTAAATGTATGATCATGCTTAATTATAAGATAGAAATCAAAAATGATTTTACAGAACCGTTCATAGTATGAAAGTAATTTAATTTACAAGATGTTTAATAAATAATTTTATGGTGATAGCAACTATTTATAATTCTCAATTAAAATAACTCATAAAATGATGACAATTTAAATTTTCTCAGGTGATATTATATTAACTTATTAAACAATAAGTGGTTTGCATGAGCGTAGTAAAGAGTGGTTCACAAAATGAATGGGTGAAATGATTACAATATGATAGGAAATGAGTTTAGCCAAAATCATCATGAGATCCATGATATCGATGGCGATTGAGAATACGAGGAGAAGAAGTTAGAACACAATTCAAATCATAATGAGTATTCATTCAATGATTGCATCAAAACATTGCATCAATCGATAGGAACCACTTAAAGAAATAAGAAAAGAAAGATAACAACGACTCACGTAGAATTTAGAAATTAAAAGATAGTATTCTCATTAATCACAAACGAGTCACAAGTTGTATCGTCACACATTACATGTCACCATTTAATGTTATACAACTCCAAGGACTAGTTCTACTAATTGATATCTCAGTTTAGTTAGTGATTTACAAAAGATACTACAAATGATAAACTAATCTACTAAGAGTCACTAGGTGGTCCACGTGGCTCGGAAGGTCCCTCGGTCCCATCAAAAGAAGATTTCTTCGATTTCTTTCTCGGACGCTCAGTACCTTCATCATCGGATGGTGGCTTAGGAACAGCCCCAATGCGAACCATCTCCATATAAAACCTCTTGTTCCACCCATAAGATGCATGTAATCTCCTCTCCACCATATCACGCTCCATACGAGCCAACTCCAACTTCATCTCAGCCTCAACCAACTTCTTCTTCGAAGTAGCATTCTCCTCGCTCTCTAACACCTTTAACCTCTCTAATACATCACCCAAAACATGCTCAACGTTTCCCAAATCCTGATCAAGTATCTCTCTCTTTTTCTCCGATCTTATTCTTTGATTTCAGAAGAGCAATCTTAGTTTGGCATTTGCCCAACTCAGCTTCCGTGACTCTAGATCGTGTACGGGACGCCTATAAATCACGTCTCAATGCCCAAGGTGCCAATCCACCGACATAAGATGAGTCATGAGCAGAAGATGGCTCTCCTAACTCAAATATACCCCTTAGAAAGTCGTGAACATCATAAGACCTTTGGGTGATAGTCCTAAAAGTGTCCTCAGGTGCAACTTCGGCTTCCTTTTCCTTTGACTCAGAATCGAATGATACAGAATTTGATGACTCCTCATTAGGTGGTTCTGCATTAGGTGGCTTAGAATTGGATGACACACCTCCATGTGGCAGGGTTTTGTCACCCTCTACCTCATAAGGAAATATCAACTCAGCATCGTCATCAAGCTCAATCTCAACATCTCCGTCTTCAATATCCTCATTATTAACACCATCATTCTCCTCTAACCAACCAATCATTACACCAGACTGATGTGGGTCAACATGTGGGGCAAATTGATTCACAAGCCCATTATTCGGTTCTGGTTCTTCTTCCGGGCCTTCTTCCGGATCTTCTTTCGGGTTTTCTTCATCATCACCATCATAATCAACTAAATCAACGTCGTCCGAAATGTCAACCATTTCGTTGGGATCATGGACATCCACAACTTGGTTCGGATAGGGAATAACTGAGTTTTCTTTGGGAATAGCTTCGTTCGGTTCGTTAAGAGGGTTAGGGTTCTTCATGACAATCCGCGTCGTATAAATATCTCGTATTAGT
>BQNB010065659.1:0-34858 GCA_026074375.1 Tanacetum coccineum
GAAGAAAATATTCTAAGTAGTTACTACTTCTTGTATACAGTTAGTGCTGCTAGAGTAAAAGTTAATGCTGTTGGTTACAACTGCTAGAAGAGTTTCTACTGTCAGAAGGATAAAGATAAAGATTGCTTATCAGGATTACTTACGGGATAAGTATGAGATATTTTGGTAAAATATATGTATAAGTTAGTTGTTTAAAAGATCATGATAACTTAAGAATATATTGTAAGCCATGTAGGACTCCTTGGTGTATAAAAGGAGGTCCTAAGGCATGTAGTTATATATCTCTTTTACACAGTCGTTTATAGCTTCAAGGTTTTTGTAAACCCTAACACTATTAAGAGTATTCATTTTATATTAAGGCTGAAAGTTTAGTAATCTGTTTTGTTATTAATTTTGTGTTACTATTTCATTAAGAATTCTTCTTGGTATCATTGACTAGATTCCGCATAGTCTTTGATATTCATAATCAAAGTTTCTACTATAGTTATCTTGGATTTATTCATTACAATTAAGCCTTTTACAAGCTAAGCAAGATCTATTCAAGTGGGATCAACAAGTGGTATCATAGCTTGTTGAGAAACTTTGAATAAGAAGAAACAATCTACATATACCAGATTTATTTGTTTATGAAAACATGGAGGCAGTATCTTCACCAATGGTTGTTGCTGCAAAACTTCCAGTGCTCAATCCTAATGAATTTGAGCTTTGGAAAATGAGGATAGAACAGTACTTTCAAATGACAGATTATGCTCTTTGGGAAGTAATAGTCAATGGTGACTCACCTCTACCAAAGAAAACTGTTAATGGTGTTGAGCAAACATATCCTCCTACAACTGCAGAAGAGAAGTTAGCAAGGAAGAATGAATTAAAGGCAAGAGGTACTTTGTTGATGGCTCTTTCTAATGAACATCAACTAAAGTTCAACTCCTACAAAAATGTAAAGTCTCTGATGGAAGCTATAAAGAAAAGGTTTGGAGGTAATAAGGAGTCAAAGAAAGTACAGAAGACACTTCTTAAACAACAGTATGAGAATTTCAATAGAAGTAGCTCAGAATGGCTTGATCAGATCTATGATAGGCTACAAAAGCTTATCAATCAGCTAGAGATCCATGGAGAAACTATTTCTCAATAAGATTTGAATCTGAAGTTATTGAGAAGTCTGCCATCTGAGTGGAAGACTCATACCCAGATTTGAAGGAACAAACCAGATTTAGAAACTCTAAGCATGGATGACTTGTACAACAATTTGAAGATTTATGAAGCTGAAGTCATGGGGTCACCTAGCACAAGCCAAAACATACAAAACGTAGATTTTGTGGTTACTAATTTCCACGGGCAAGCATCAATAAAGCAGTTAAGACTGCTCATGGTGTTTCTGTTGCTAACTCCAAGGCTAATGCTTCTACTTTACCAAATGTTGATAGTCTGAGTGATGCAGTAATCTACTCTTTCTTTTCTAGTCAGTCTAATAGTTCATAATTAGACAATGAAGACCTAAAGCAAATTGATCTTGATGATTTAGAGGAAATAGACTTAAAGTGGCAGATGGCAATGCTAAGAATGAGAGCAAGGAGATTTCTCAAGAAGACATGAAGGAATCTAGGTGTTAATAGGACTGATACCATTGGCTTTGACAAGACCAAGGTGGAATGCTATAATTGCCATAGAAGAGGTCATTTTTCTAGGGAGTGCAGGGTACCAGGAATCAAGACAACAAAAACAGGGAGCCTACCAGAAGAACTATGCCAGTTGAGGAAACCACTTCTAAAGCTTTAGTGTCTTAGTGTGATGGCATTGGCTATGATTGAAGTGACCAAGAAGAAGAAGAAGGTCCAACCAATTTTGCACTAATGGCTTATACTTCTTTAGGTTCTTCAAGTTCTTCAAGCTCAGACACTGAGGTATCAACTTATTCTAAAGTATGTTTAAAATCTTATGAAACTCTTAAAGAACATTATGATAATCTGACACAATATTTTAATAAGTCTCAATTGAATGTAGGAGCTTATAAAGTAGGTATAGAATCTGTAGAGGCTAGACTAGATGTGTATAAAAAGAATGAGGCTGTTTTGGAAGAGGACATAAAGATTTCAAAACTTGACATTATGTTGAGATATAATGCACTAATATAGCTTAGAAATAAATTTGAAAAAGCTAAAAAAAGAGATGACTTAAAACTTACCTTAGAAAAGTTTGAAAATTCATCTAAGAATCTAAGCAAACTGTAAGATAGTCAAATATGTAATAAGTTCAAGTCTGGTGTGGGGTATGATAGTCAAGTGTTTGACAGTCAAATATTTGATAGTTAGGTGAATGATAGGTACAAAATAGGTGAAAGGTATCATGCTGTTCCCCCTCCCTATACTGGGAACTTCATGCCTCCTAAACCTGATTTGATACTTGCTGATAAGGATGAGTATGTATTTAGTGAGTTAGTAACTAGTGTACCTACAACTATAACTATTGAAGTTAAGACTAGTGAGTCAAGACCTAAGTCTGTTAATGAACCACTTATTAAAGACTGGGTATCTGACAGTGAGAATGAGAATGAGACTGAGACTAAGTCTAGACAGAAAACCTAGTATTGCTAAAGTAGAATTTGTTAAATCTTCTAAGCATGTGAAATCACCTAGGGAGTCTATTAAGAAGGTAGAGAATAGTAATCAAGCTAATTATCCTAGGAAAAACAGTCAAAGTCTAGAGGTAACAAGAGAAACTGGAATAATTTGATGACTCGGAAATTAGGAAGTTATTTTGAGCTTAAAAATAAAGCTTGCTTTGTATGTGGCAGTTTTAACCATTTGATCAAAGATTGTGATTTCTATGAAAAGAAAATGGTGGAAAAACCTGTGTAGAACAATGCGAGAAGGGTGAATCACCAAAATCTCAAAGAATGTCTCACCCTCATCCAAAATGAAATTTTGTTCCAAGAGCAGACTTAATGAAATCTGGCCTTAAAACACTTAATACTGCTAGGCAAAACTCTTCAAGAGCAGTAGTATTAGTTAATACTTCCAGACCAATTAATACTGCCTACCCAAGACCAATAGTAAATAGTGCAAGGACAGCATCAAATGTATTTAATAGAGTACATTCACATGTTATAAGGCCCTTTAACAAGTTTACAACAAATAAGAACAGTAATTTCAATGAAAAAGTTAATACTGTTAGGGAAAATGTTACTACTATTGGGACAAAGGCAGTAGTAAGTGATAATAAGGGAAATGAGGCTAATGCTGTTAAGGCCTCCACATATTGGGTTTAGAGACCAAAATATAAATTTTTAGATCATGTCTCCAAAAACAATGGTGCATCAATGTCCTTTAAAAGATTTGACTATGTTGATTCACAAGGCAGATCCAAGTCTGTAATTGCCTGGGGTCCCTAAGAGAGCCTGATTTTCTTACTTTTTGTGCAGGGAAATCCACAGCTAGAGTTACAGGAAAAAGGAGTCTTTGACAGTGGATGCTCTAGGCACATGACTGGAAACAAGTCCTACCTCTTTGATTATGAAGAAATTGATGGTGGATTTGTCGCCTTTGGTGGAAACATCAAAGGAGGTAAGATTACTGGAAAAGGTAAATTTAGGACAGGAAAATTAAATTTTGAAGATGTGTACTTTGTTAAGGAACTTAAGTTTAACCTTTTTAGTGTCTCACAAATGTGTGACAAGAAGAACAGTGTCCTTTTTACTGACACTGAATGTGTTGTTTTGTCTTTTGACTTTAAGTTAACTAATGAAAATCATGTTTTGCTTAAACTTCCTAGAAAGAATAACATGTATAGTGTTGATTTAAGGAATGTTGTTCCTCAAGGAGGTTTAACTTGTCTCTTTGCAAAGGCCACATTAGACGAGTCTAACCTTTAGCATAGAAGGTTGTGGCATATAAATTTCAAAAATATGAACAAACTTGTGAGGGTAAATCTTGTAAGAGGTTTACCTTCAAAGATTTTTGAAAATGATCATACATGTGTTGCTTTTCAGAAAGGAAAGCAACATAAAGCCTCTTGTAAGACCAAAACTGTGAGTTCAATCAGCCTACCTTTACAAATGTTGCACATGGATTTATTTGGTCTAACTTTTGTAAAAATTATAATGAAAAATATGTACTGCCTAGTTGTCACAAATGACTTTAGTAGATTTAGTTGGGTTTTCTTTTTAGCAACTAAGGATGAGACCAGTGGAATCCTTAAGGCTTTTATAATAGGAATATAAAATTATATAAATCACAGAGTTAAAATAATCAGATGTGACAATGGAACTGAATTTGAGAATAAGGAAATGAATCAGTTTTGTAAGTTGAATAGATTAAGAGAGTATTTTAGGTGTTGTAGGGATCACAACAAAATAGAGTAGTGATATAGGAAAAATAGAACCAATAATAGAGGATGCTAGGATGATGCTAGCTATTCAAGTTACCTACTACTTTTGGGCTGAAAGCAGTTAATATGCTGTTAATGTACAGATTTAAGGTATTGGTATTAAGCCTCACAACAAGACCCCTTATGAACTTTTTAATGGTAGACCACCAACAATAAGCTTTATGAGACCATTTGGGTGTCCTGTTACTATTCTTAACACAAACTGGCCTAAGACCACTTAATAATGCTAGGACTGTTAATACTGCTCATCCAAAAACTACAGTTTATAGTGCTAGACCAATGTCACCTTTTTCTAAATCAGCACAATCAACTGTAAAGAGGCCCTATCAAATACGAACAACATTAACTAACAAAAAATTTAATCAAAAAGTTAATACTGCTAAGGGAAAATTTTATACTGCTAGGCCAAATTCAGTAGTAGTAAATGTTGTTAGGAAAAATCAGGTTAATGTTGTTAAGGCCTCAGCATGTTGGGTTTGGAGACCTACCAAACTTAATAGTGCATCAATTACTTTGAAAAGACATAATTATGTTGATGCACGAGGCAGATCCAAGTTAGTGATGGCTTGGGTCTCAAAAGGAAACTAATTTCCTTATTTTTATGTGCACGGTCATCCACACAAAGAAGATCAAGGTTATGTTGACAGTGAATGCTTAAGGCACATGACCGGGAACATGTCCTATCTCTCAGACTTCAAGGATTTTGATAGAGGATATGTTACCTTTGGGGGAGGAGCCAAAAGAGGGAAAATTACTGGTAAAGGAACTCTTAAAACTGGTAAGCTTGATTTTGAGGATGTGTACTTTGTCAAGGAGTTACAGTTTAACCTTTTTAGTGTTTCACAGATGTGTGACAAAAAGAACAGTGTTCTTTTTACTGACACTGGATGTTTTGTTCTGTCTCCTGACTTTAAGTTAGCTGATGAGAGTCAGGTTTTACTTAAAGTTCCTAGAAAGAACAATATGTACAGTGTTGATATGAAGAATATTGTTCCTAAAGAGAGTTTAACTTGTCTTGTTGCAAAGGCCACACTTGATGAATCAATGCTATGGCATAGGAGGCTAGGTCATGTAAATTTTAAAACTATTAATAAACTTGTTAAGGAAAATCTTGTGAGAGGTTTACCTACAAAACGTTTTGAAAATGACCAAACTTGTGTTGCTTGCTAAGGGAAAGCAACACAAAGCCGCTGAACAGTCCATGATTCAAGAACTTATAACTAGCTTTATCATTGTTGCATATGGACTTGTTTTGTCCAACTTTTGTGAGCAGCTTAATGAATAAGAAATATTGTCTAGTTGTCACTGATGATTATAGCCAGATTTTACTTGGGTTTTATTTCTGAGCATACTAAGAATGAGACTAGTGGCATTTTATGAGCTTTATAAAACTAAGGGTTGAAAAATCTAGTTGTTAGAAGGTAAGATTATCAGATGTGACAATGGAACATAGTTCAAAAATAGAGTTATGAGTGAGTTTTGTGAAAAGAAAGGCATTAAGAAGGAATTTAGTGTAGCTAGAACTCCTCAGCAAAATGGTGTTGCTGAGAGGAGAAATAAGACACTAATTGAGGTACTGAACATGTTAGCTGACTCTAAGTTACCTACTACATTTTAGGTTGAAGCAATTAATACTGCTTGCTATATACAGAATAGGGTATTAGTAGTTAAGCCTCATAACAAGACCCCCTATGAACTGTTTAGAGGTAGAACACCTGCTCTAAGCTTCATGGGACCATTTGGGTGTCATGTTACAATTCTTAATACCTTAGACCATTTAGGAAAGTTTGATGGAAAGTCTGAAGAATGATTATTTGTTAGATACTTAATGAATAGTAAGGCTTTTAGGGTATATAACATTAGAACAAGGAAATTAGAAGAAAACTTGCATATTATGTTCTTGGAGGATAAGCCTATTATTTTAGGTGATGGACCAAAATGGCTGTTTGATATTCATGTTCTAACAAAATCAATGAATTATGTACCAGTTGTTACAGGTACAAACTCTAATGATTTTGTAGGTACAAAAGAAAGTATTGGTGCAGGTCATTCTAGCAAGGAGACATGATCTAGCCAAGACTACATTTTGATGCCACTGTGGAAAGATGGTTCACTATTTGATTCTTCTTCTAAGTGCGCATGATAGTAATGATGAACCTCAACCTTCTAGTGATGCTGAAAAGAAGATTGATGAAGGTGTAAATAAAGAAAGTGGAATTGATGATCAAGAGAGACCTGAAAATAGTACTCAAGATGTTAATACTACCTAGGCCCTAGTATTAATAATGCAAGTACAAATGTTCAATAAGGTATGTCTAAATATTTATACTGGTTTAGTCCAACAGTTACTATTACTCCACTGAAGCCACACATGCATGATTTCTTTGGTGATGAAATAAAAACATATATTGCTGACATTACTACCACAATATATAGTTCCTTCTACTCCCTAATACAAGAATCAATAAAGTCTTCATTTGATCATGTGATTGATGATGTGCAGTCTGGTGTACATACAAGAAGAATGACAAAGAATACAAATGAACAAAGGTTTATTAGTGCTGTTTATGAAGGGAAAACTTATGAAGACCTTCATACTTGTCTGTTTGCTTGTTTCCTATCCCAAGAAGAGCCCAAAAAGGTAATTCAAGCATTAAAAGATCCAAGTTAGATAGAAGCTATGCAAGAAGAGCTTCTACAGTTCAAGTTACAACAGGTTTGGACCTTGGTGGATTTACCACATGGCAAAAGAGCCATTGGTACTAAATGGGTGTACAAGAACAAGAAAGATGAAAGAGGTATTGTGATTAGAAATAAGGCAAGGCTGGTTGCACAAGGTTACACTCAAGAAGAGGGAATAGATTATGATGAGGTTTTTTCTCTAGTTGCTAGGATTGAAGCAATTAGGGTATTCTTAGCCTATGCCTCATTCAAAGACTTTGTAGCATACCAGATGGATACGAAGAGTGCATTTCTGTATGGCAAGATTGAAGAGGAAGTTTATGTCTGTCAACCTCACAGGGGTTTAAGGATCCAGAGTACCTGACAGAGTTTATAAGGTAATAAAAGGCATTTATCATGGTCTTCATCAAGCTCTAGAGCTTGGTATGAGACTTTAATTACACTATCTTTATTGGACAAGGATTTCAAAGAGGTCAGATAGATAAGACTTTGTTCATTAAAAGAGTCAAAAGTGATATTCTACTAGTTCAAGTATATGTTGATGATATCATTTTTAGATCTACTAAAAAGGAGTTATGCACTGAGTTTGAGCAATTAATGCATAAGAAGTTGCCAGATGGAGTTCTTTATGGTGAGCTCACTTTCTTCTCTAGGGACTACAAGTGTACACAGAAAGTGGTGGGATTTTCATTCAGTCAAGAAAGTAATGTGGATGATAATTTTGAAGGAAGTTTGGTTTTTCTACGATGAAGAGATTCAAGTACACCTTATGGAGACTTTAAAGCCTTTTGATAAAGGATGAAAATGCCTGAAGATTTTGATGTTCTTCTTATATAGATCAATGATTGGCTACACGATGTATTTAAATTTCAAGCTGATATAATGTTTGTTGTATGTGCTTGTGCAAGATTCCAAGTCACACCTAAAGTTTCACATCTTCATGGTGTGAAAAGAATCTTTAGATACTTAAAAGGTCAACCTAAATTGAGCCTTTGGTATCCTAAGGACTCACCATTTGATTTGGAAGCTTATACTGACAGTGACTATACTGGTGCAAGTTTAGATAGGAAATCCACAATAGGAGGTTGTCAATTTCTTAGAAGTAGATTGATTTCATGGCAATGCAAGAAGCAAACTATAGTTGTAAACTCTACTACTACTAGCAGAATTGGTGGATGCTTGCTAGTTGATGTGGACAGTACTCTGGTTTTTAAATCAAATACTGGAATTATGGAATACAATTTCATGAATACTAAGATTTTCATTGACAATGAAAGCACTATCTGCATTGTTAAGAATCCAGTGTTTTACTCAAAGACTAAGCATATTGAGATTAGACATCATTTTATCAGAGATTCCAATAAAAAGAAGCTTATTCAGATGATCAAGATTCACACAGATCAAAATGTTGCAGATTTGCTCATAAAAGCATTTGATGTTGGCAGATTTCTATATCTGATTGCAAGTATAAAAATGCTTAACCTCTAGAGTATTGATTGAAGGGAGGTTAATTGTGTTAATATGCATCAGATTATGCACAAATGATGCTTGAAATGGAATGGAACAACAACTAATGAAGAAATTCAAGTTAGTGTTGTTGGCCTAACTTACTACTGGTAAGTATAATTAGTACTGCTGTTATAATTAATACTGTAAGCATTGAGAGAAAACAAAAACAGACAGAGAGAATTGTAAGCAAAAAGAATTGAGAGATAAAATGAGAATCAAAAATAGAAAGAGAGATGTGTGAAACAAAAACAGATAGAGTGATTCAGTGAGAAAAATAATTAAGCGATAAAGTAAGAATCAAAAACAGAAAGAGAGATGTATGAAACAAAAACATACAGGAATCTATGGTTCCTTAGCCCAGATCTCCTACTCAGACCCCTATAGCAGATGAGGCTGCTTCTACAGGTGTGGATGTCCGATATGGAGGGGCTACCATTACTGTCACTGGCTTAGAAGCAGGACATGGCAGTGGTAACATTGATAAGACCCATACCATGCCTCAAGATTCACCTCTCCTATGAGTTAAAACAACTTGAAGCGTATGAGGGCAGTATGAACTCAAGCAATTAATGGTTTTTATGACAACATTGTCAAAGAAGGTGGAGTGCTTGGAGACAGACTTGAAGCAGACCAAGCTTACATATGGTGATGCTTATACTAAGCTTATCAAGAAGGTAAAGAAGTTGGAGAACAAAGTTAAGTCCAGCCAAGCTAGAAGAAGGGTCAGAATTATTGTTTCTGATGATGAAGATGATTTTGAGGATCCTTCTAAACAGGGGAAGAAGATAGCTGAAATTGATCAAGATCCTGCCATTTCATTGGAACAACATGATGTAGAGATTCAAGAGAGGCATGAGCATGATATGGAATTTAATTTTGATCTTGATGCTGCTAAGGATGTTAGTACTGCTGAGAAGGATGTTAGTACTGATAAGCCAGTTTCTACTGCTGGTGCAGCAGTTACTACTGCTAGTGTTGATGTTAGTACTGCCAAAGACAAAGGTAAAGCTAAAATGGATGAATCTAAATCTAAAACTGCATAGACCAAGACAAAGTTGTAGCAAGAACAAGAAAGACTTGGTTATGAAGCAGCTATTAGACTACAAGCTAAACTTGAGGAAGAAGAGAGGCAGAGGATTTTTAGGGTACATTGATAGCAGCATAGGCACTTTAATGGTTAAAGATTAGGGAAGATCTAAAGCTAGAGTTGAAGCTGATGAAGAGTTAGCACAGAGGTTACAAGCATAGGAAAGAGAAATGTACATTGAAGCTGAACAAGCAAGAATGCTTGTAGAGCTTATCAATCAGAGAAAAAGGTATTTTTCTGCATAAAGAGATAAAGAAAGGAGGAATAGGCCACCCACATAGGCTCAACAGAGGACCTATATATCTAATTATATCAAGCACATGGGAGGTTATACACTTCAGCAGTTGAGAGGTTATTCTTTTGATGAGATCAAGAATTTGTTTGAAACAACAATGAGGAGAGTACACACTTTTGTTCCAATAGAGAGTGAAATTGAAAGGGTAATTCCTGAGTTAGCAGCTGGAAGTTCAAAAAGAGATGCAGAAGAAGAACTTGATCAAGAAAGTTCTAAGAGGCAAAAGACTGGTGAAAGCTCAGAACTAGCTGAAGAACCAAGAGATAAAGAAGCTGATGAACTGTCACAAGAAGAGCTACAACAAATGATGATAATAGTTCCAGAGCAAGGGATGAATGTTGAAGCTTTACAAACTAAGTATCCAATAATTGACTGGGAGATTTACACTGAAGGCACTAGGAAGTACTGGAAGATCATCAGAGTTGGAAATCATACTGAGGTACATCAATTCTTTGATGATATGCTGAAAGCCTTAGACAGGGATGACTTAGTGATGCTATGGAGTCTGGTTAAAGAGAGGTTCAATTCAACAGAACCAACAGATGACAAAGAAAGAGAGATATGGGTTGAGTTGAAGAGATTATTTGAACCAGATACAGATGATGAGTTATGGAAGCTTCAAAAGCATATTCATGATTTAACTTGGAAGCTATATGATTCATGTGGAGTGCATCATGTGTCTACAAAGAAGGGAATAGACATCTACATGCTGGTAGAGAAGGAGTATCCATTGTCAAGAGGAACTCTTACACAGATGCTGGTTGCAAAGCTCTTGGTGGAACAAGATAATGAGATGTCCAGAGAAATTCTTAGGAGCTATTCATGTTATGGTTGAAAGACGAGAATTTTTTAGGAGTGTTTGGAGAATCCTCTAGAGGAACAAGATTTTAATTCTAAGAACTTGATGATTTGGAGGGTAAAATCACAAACGTTTGGAGATGGATTGTTGGGAATTAAAAGTCTTCATACTTAGTACTGCCAAGCCAACAGTTAGTACTGCTCAAGTTACAACTGCCAGTACTAACCAGTTAGTACTGCTAGAGTAAGTTAGTACTGCCAGTACTAACTTAAGACTGCTGAAGGACTTAAGACTGCTGCATGAAGATTAAGACTGCTAAAGTGATAAAGACATGTTAAGTGATATGTATTGACTTATTCAGTGTATATCTTATTAAGTTAGAAGATTGCATGTGTTATACTTATTAGAATTATAGAAGATTTGTAGTTATCTTGTAAAGGACTCCTTGGTGTATAAAAGGAGATCCTAGGTTATGGTTTTATACACAGATATACATTTTGATATATAGCTTCAAGGTTGTAAACCCTAGTACTACACAAAGTACTCATATTATTGATAATAATAATATTGGAGCTTTTCAGTAATATCATTGTTCATACATTATTCATACAGTTTACTATATCGTCTGAACGTTACCAGTCTTTATTTTTATTGCACTTTAAAAACATTATTGTCAGATTTTGAATACGGCGTATTCACTAACCTGATACGCCGTATCTACAAGACTGACTCGTATTTAGTTTGTTTAATTTAGTTTAAATTAACCATAGGTACCAAGATAGGAATACACATGTTCTTCCTATATTTTCCATAGCACCCCGAGAAGGAAATATCGACGAATATTGGTGGAGAATTTAAATTTCTGGAAATCTTGAAGTGTTGGAGTCTTGAAACTTCAAGGCGGCTGTTCAACACAATCTTGCTCATAAACGCAACTTGGAGAATCTACCGAGCAAATATCAGGGGAGTTTCTCATTCTAATTCTTTTTAAATTCCCGTATTTAATGTTTTATATATACAACGAGGACGTTGTATAATTCAAGTGGGGGGATGGAATTAGAATGTTTACTTGTCCTATTTTTCACATTAAAATGATTAAAATGCTTAAATTATGCTCAAATTTAAAAAAAATTCAAGCATACTTTTGTGAAATTACTTGATACATAACCCGCACACAATAACCCTTGTTAGATATTGTGAGGATTTAACCTTTCCGTTTCTAAATGTTTACCCAAATTCCACAAAATATGAGTGTGCCGGTGATGTAGTGGACTTTAAAACTTGGCTTGGTATATCACTCGAGACCACAATAATGAGTATTATGGATTTAATTGGAGTAACTTGTTTAAATTGGTAAATTTTAGGATTACACCCAAATCGCCTTTACATGTTGCTTATTAACTAACTACACCGGTTAGTTAACCTCCCGTTTAAACCCTTTTCCACTCTCATCTTTAGAGTGAAGATCCATTAGAAAAACCCGTAGAGCCAATCCTTTAGGAATTACACCAACTATTTGTTTCGTTACACCCTTACACCTTAACCTACCCTGTTAGATTAAGTTTAATTTACAGTTGATAGTTGTTTAAAGTGTAAAGTTTGTATTTCTTGAGTCTTGTGTCGATTTCTATCTTTGGTGCGGTTGGAAATTTGCACATTGCAAATGGGAATGTATATTAGTAGTCAAAACTCATGTGATTTTACTACCATCACAATTAATGGTGAATCCAAAGAACGAAGAACTAACAAAGGAATTATCCGGAATTATTATGATCGTGAAGATGGTGAAACTACACCGAGATTTGAAGTATTGTTAGCAAGCAAAAAAAATCCAAAAAATAAGGTAAATACAACGAAAAAAGAGAGAAAGAAAGTTTAAAGATAATCGTTTCGCAAAGAGCATTACCGAAGGAATTACATGAAGGATCGATTATTTGTTGATACGTAAAAAAATCAACGATGTAGAGTATTGTACAAAGTGGAAGATATCACCACTTGCCTTGTAGAGTATGTAAAATTTTAGGATGATTAGGAAGTTGACCGTTACGGGAACGCCAACTTAGGTTGTTATTTTTGATCGATTATCAAGATGTTGTAAATAGTCATGTCTTTATCATGGTAACGGCCGGGAAAAAAAGTGTCTAGCAACTTGTATCTTAAGTCTTAATCTATTTGTTTCTTGATTTTTATTTAACAACAATTTACTTCCCTTTCACCTAATGATTAGCCACTGGTTTTACGCGAATGAGTACTTGTTTGAGCGTGCATGTCTATTCTGTCATTACAGCCATGTATGCATGTCTTAGCTGCCTCGTTGGTTTATGACTTTTGGTGAAAGTTAGAAGGTTCCTACCCTATATCATTCTTCATCCTAACCATTGGTTAAATTCGAATGAGGATGTGATCGAACACACATGTCTATTATGTCGTTATGGCCATGTATGTGTGCTTCAGCTACCTTGTTGGAGTGGTACTTCTGGTGAAAGATTGTAGAATGATCAACCATAAGCCTTTCCATACAAAAACCTATATTTACCTTTATAAACTTGTTACTCCTTGGCTTTAGTGGTGGAGATGTGTATCCTTGCCAAGCTTATGATAGAATACTCGTCACGACTGAGCAATTGAGCGATTTAGTTACATGTTACCACATAGATTAGTTGAGTGATTTGAGTGATTTCATCTTCCTATTTCGTGAGGTGTTTGGTTGTGTACTTGTAATAGATCAAATAAATGATTTAACGGAAAATATCCTTAGGGATACATTTTTATAAACTTCTAAAGGCTACTTGAGGACAAGTAGGATTCAAGTGGGGGATATTTGATGTCATTAAATACCGACTATTTTATACAATCATTATCCATGTTAATTTAACCCATTGTATAGTTATTGCAAAGAATTGTGTACTATAATCTTTATATTTGAGAATGCAGTAAGATTAATGGAGTAATTGGAGAAAGTTAGGCAAAAGGCGCACATTCAGAGCTTAAAAAGAAGATATATTGAAGATTACTATTTCTGAAGACCACTACGCCGGTATCCATCAAAGAAGATACCGACGTACCGTGAAATGACACGTCTGCCACTCACCAAAGACCCCCACAAAAGAATAAAGCTCAATACGCCATATCCAGAGAGACTCAATACGCCGTATTCAAGATATAGTATTTGAATATTTTGGAAGATATCAAACGTGGTCCCTACTCCAAGAAATCCCCAATACGCCGTATCTAATCCTTGGATACGCCGTATCGAAACGAACTTCACTGACCTTAGAAATAAGAAACTCAAAATGATTTTAAGTGTGCTAAATCATATTCTCGATACTAAACCAACAAAGTTGATTTTCAGAGGAGAAAAAGAGCAGAAGAGGTCGAGCAACCTTACCAATTCTATAGGAGACAACGTGTAATTCCATATACTTTAGTAATCGTTCAGTTTTTGGTATCATTTGTTAACTCGGTTAGTTTACCTTGGCTAAATAATTGCTTTTGTATTTATTATGACGTTTGAAGGCTAATACCTTCGGGTATTAGCCATTATTAATGAAGATCTGATGTTTGGTATTTGTTTATCTCGATTTCTTGATTTAATCGTTGAATGCTTGTTTATGTTTAACCATTTATACTGTTTACAACCTTTTGTATGCGACCTATCATTCAACTGGATCTAGTGATACAGACCAAGTAAATCTAGAGTCTGGGATAGCTCTCCATATAATAATTTATACATCTAGAACCATAGGATCACAAATATTGTCCTTCTAAGTCTGTGTCTAGGATACGCTTCGGGCTTAACTAGTTAATTGGATATTGCCAATGGTTTATTGATCGTGTTGACTAGCAGGTGAACCTAGATAATTCAACAAATAACGTTCTAATTCCATTGGATAGTTAGACAAGTGGACTACTAGTCTATAAATTACCATTAAGCGGTAAGTGGGTAAAGTCTCTATGAGCTAGGGTTGAACAAGATCACCATTGCTTTAATCCCTAAATAAATGTATAATCCAGCGAATAAGATGCTTTTATTAACGAGCTTATCATTTGTGACAGAATTAATGTGTCTAGGTCTTAGGATGATGTTGGGATTAAAAGACATCTGAGTGCTGTTGAAGTTACTGCTGCTAAATATGGAAGTTACTGCTGCTGGTTATATTTCTACTGCTGGTGAAGTTCAGATAAAATATTCTAAGTCATTACTAGTGCTAGTTGTAAAGTTACTACTGCTAGTATTGGTTACTACTACTAGAAGAGTTTCTGCTGTTAGAGTTTAGTTAGTACTGTTAGTTTGTTTTAGTACTGCTAAAGTGATATGTATGAGATATTTTAGGAAAAGATATGTATGTATAGAAAACGCGTTGTAAGCCCATTAGGGTTCCTTGGTGTATAAAAGGAGACCTTAGGGCATGTAGTTTACATATATCTCATCTTCATACCATCTAGAAATCGTTTTGTTATAGCTTTAAGGTTTTCTATAACCCTAACACTATCAAGAGTGTTCGTATCAATATATTAAGGCTTAAAGTTTGGTATTATACAATCTTGTTTGTTACTGTTTTATTGCTTATTCTTCTAAGTATCATAGACTAGATTTCACATAGTCTTTGATATATTCAATCAAAGTTTCTACCATAGTTGTCTTGGATTTATTCAATATAACAAAGCCTTTTATAAGCTAAGCAAGATTTATTCAAGTGGGATCAACAAGTGGTATTAGAGCTTGTTGAAAAACTTTAAATAAGAAGGAACAATCTACACATACCAGATCTATTTGTTTTTGAAAATATAGAGTCAGTACCTGCATAAGTGGTTGCTGCTGCAAAACTTCCAATGCTCAATCCAAATGAATTAGAGCTTTAGAAAATGAGGATTGAACATTACTTCTTAATGACTAATTATGCTCTTTGAGAAGTAATCTTAAATGGTGACTCACCTCTACCAACAAGGATTGTTGATGGTGTTGAGACATCAGTACCTCCTACTACTGCAGATCAGAAGCTAGCAAGGAAGAATGAGTTAAAGGAAATAGGTACTCTATTGATGGCTCTTCCAAATGAACATCAACTAAAGTTTAACTCCTACAAAAGTGCCAAGTCTTTGATGGAAGCTATAGAGAAGAGGTTTGGAGGTAATAAGGAGTCAAAAAAAGTACAGAAGATACTTCTTAAACAGCAGTATGAGAATTTCAATGGAAAGAGCTCAGAAGGACTTGATCAGATTTATGATAGGCTACAAAAGCTTATCAGTCAGCTAGAGATCCATGGAGAAACTATTTCTCAAGAAGATTTGAATCTGAAGTTATTAAAGAAGGTCTGCACTGAGTGGAAGACTCTAAACCCTATTTGGAGAAACAAACCAGTTAGAAACTCTAAGCATGGGAGACTTCTATAACAACAATCAAAATAAAGAATTTAAGAAGCAGAAGTCTATGTGGTCATCTAGCACATAGCCAAACACACAAAACGTAGCTTTTGTGTACTTCAATATCACTGGCAAGCATAGCACCAATGAAGCAGTTAAGACTTGCTCATGTGAGTTTCCTGCTGCTAACTCAAGGCTAATGATTATACTTTACCAAAATGTTATATCTAAGGTGATGCAGTGATCTACTCCTTCTTTGCTAGTCACTCTAACAGTTCATAATTAGACAATGATGACCTAAAGCAAATTGATCTTGATGATTTAGAGGAGATGGACTTGAAGTGGTAGATGGCAATGCTGATAATGAGAGTAAGGAGATTTCTTAAGAAGACAGGAAGGAATCTAGGTGTGAATGGGACTGATACCATTAGATTTGACAAGAGCAAGGTGGAATGCTATAATTGCCACAAAAGAGGTCACTTTACTAGGGAGTACAGGGCTCCTAAGCAGCAAGACAACAACAACAGAGAGATAACAAGAAGGACTGTGCCAATTGAGGAAACTACTTCAAATGCTTTAGTATCTCAGTGTGATGGCTTTGGCTATGATTGGAGTGACCAGGCTGAAGAAGGACCTACCAATTTTGCACTTATGGCTTATACTTCTTTAGGTTCTTCAAGTTCTTCAAACTCAGACACTGAGGTATCAACTTGTTCTAAAGCATGTTTAAAATCTTATGAAACTCTCAAAGAACATTATGATAATCTGACAAAAGATTTTAATAAGTCTCAATTAAATGTAGGAGCTTATAAAGCAGGTCTAGAATCTGTAGAGGCTAGACTAGATGTGTATAAAAAGAATGAGGTTGTTTTTGAAGAAGACATTAAAATTTTAAAACTTGATATTTTGTTGAGAGATAATGCACTAACAGAGCTTAGAAAGAAATTTGAAAAAGCTGAAAAAGAAAGAGATGATTTAAAACTTACCTTAGAAAAGTTTGAAAATTCATCTAAGAATCTAAGCAAACTTTTAGATATTCAAGTAAGTGATAAGTTCAAGACTGGTGTGGGGTATGATAGTCAAGTGTTTGATAGTCAGGAGAATGATAAGTACAAAACAAGTGAAGGGTATCATGCTGTTCCCCCTCCCTATACTGGGAACTTCATGCCCCCTAAACCTGATTTGGTACTTGCTGATGAGGATGAATATGTTTTTAGTGAGTTAGTAACTAGTGTACCTGATATTGCAACAAGTAAAGCTAAGACTAGTAAGTCAAAACCTAAGTCTGTTAGTGAACCACTTATTGAAGATTAGATATCTAACAGTGAGGATGAAAATGAGACTGAGCCTAAGTCTAAACAGAGAAAACCTAGTTTTGCTAAAGTAGAATTTGTTAAATCTAATAAGCATGTCAAATCACTTAGGGAGTCTGTTAAGAAGGTAGAGAACAATAAGCAAGATAAATACCTGCTAATGAAAAAACAGCAAAGTCCTTAGAGGTAAAACCAGAGAAACTAAATAAATTTGATGACTCACAAATTATGGCAGTAATTTTGAGTTTAAAATAAAGCTTGATATGTAATGTGGCAGTTTTATAAACCATTTACTTAAAGATATGTGATTTCTAATGGAAAAGAAAATGTAAGAAAAACCTGTATGAAACAATGCGTTAAAAGGGCAATCACCAAATACTCAAAAAGAATGACGTCCACCCTCATCCAAAAAGAAATTTTGTTCCAAGAGCAGTCTTAATGAAATCTGGCCTTAAAACACTTAATACTGCTAGGCAAAACTCTTTAAGAGCCGCAGTTAATACCGCCAGACCAATTAATATTGCCTACCCAAGACCAACAGTGAACTGTGCAAGGCCAGCATCAAATGTTTTTAATAGAGCACATTCACATGTTAGAAGACCCTTTAACAAGTTTACAACAAATAAGAACAGTAATTTCAATGAAAGAGTTAATACTGTTAGGGGAAATGTTACTACTGTTGGGCCAAAAGCAGTATTAAGTGATAATAAAGGAAATGAGGCTAATGCTGTTAAGGCCTTAGCATGTTGGGTTTGGAGACAAAAGCAAAAAGTTTTAGATCATGTCTCCAGACATAATGGTGCATCAATGAACTTTAAAAGATTTGACTATGTTGATGCACAAGGCAGATCCAAGTCTGTAATGGCTTAGGTCCCTAAGAGAGCCTGATTTTCTTACTTGTTGTGCAGGGCAATCCACAACTTGAGTTGCAGGAGAAAGGAGTTATTGACAGTAGATGCTCTAGGCACATACTGGAAACATGTCCTATTTTTCTGATTATGAAGAAATTGATGGTGGGTATGTTGCCTTTGGAGGAGATCCCAAAGGAGGTAAAATCATTGGTAAAGGTATAATCAGGACAGGAAAATTGGATTTTAAAGATGTATACTTTGTTAAGGAGCTTAAGTTTAATCTTTTTAGTGTCTCACAAATGTGTGACAAGAAGAACAATGTCCTTTTTACTGACACTGAATGTGTTGTTTTGTCTTCTGACTTTAAGCTACTTGATGAAAGTCAGTCTTGCTAAGTTCCTAGAAAGGATAACAATGTACATGTTTGATTTAAGGAATGTTTTTCCAATCAATAGTCTAAACTTGTCTCTTTGCAAAGGCTACTTTCAGATGTAATCTAATCTTGGCATAAGAGCTTGGACCATTAAAAATTTCAAAACTATGAACAAACTGGTAAGGGGAAATCTTGCAAGAGGTTTACCTTCAAATATTTTTGAAAATGATCATACATGTGTTGCTTGTCAGAAAGGAAAGAAACGTAAAGCCTCTTGCAAGACTAAAACTGTGAGCTCAATCAGCTAACCTTTACAAATGTTGCACATGGATTTATTTGGTCCAACTTTTGTAAAGAGTATAATGAAAAAAATGTACTTGCCTAGTTGTCATAGATGACTATAGTAGATTTAGTTGGGTTTTCTTTTTAGCAACTAAAGATGAGACCAGTTGAATCCTTAAGGCTTTTATAACAGGAATAGAAAATCAAATAAATCACAGAGTTAAAATAATCAGATGTGACAATGGAACTGAATTTAAGAATAAGGAAAAATGAATCAGTTCTGTAAGATGAAAGGGATTAAGAGAGAATTTAGTGTTGCTAGGACTCCACAACAAAATAAAGTAGCGAAAGGAAAAATAGAACACTAATAGAGGCTGCTAGGACTATGCTAGCTGATTCAAAGTTACCTACTACCTTTTGGGCTGAAGCAGTTAATACTGCTTGTTATGTACAAAATAGGGTATTAGTAATTAAGCCTCACAACAAGACCCCTTATGAACTTTTCAGGAAAAAACACAGGGTTCAAGCTTTAATAGACCATTTAGGAGTCCAGAACAACTCTCAAATACCTTAGGATCACCTAGGTAAGTTTGATGGAAAGGCTGAAGAAGGATTCTTTGTTGGATACTCTGTGAATAGCAAGGCATTTAGAGTATTTAATAGTAGAACCAGGATAGTAGATGAGAACTTGCACATTACTTTTCTTAAAAATAAACCTAATGTTGTAGAAAGTAGACCAGAATGGCTTTTTGATATTGATACACTAACAAAATATATGAATTATAAGCCAGTTATTGCAGGGAATCAATCTAATGGAAGTGCAGGTACAAAAGCATGTGATAATGCATGTAAAGCTATAGTGGAGACAGTACCTAGCAAAGATTACATATTGCTACCATTTTTGACTCAAGATCTACTATTCTCCTCTAGTTTAAAGGATTCTCCTGATGCTGGATTCAAACCATCAGGGGAGGAGGAAAAGAAGGATGCTGAAGCTCTAGAGAATAAAGATAGTGAGGTGCTAAATACAGAGGAGTCAAGAGTTAATCAAGAGAAGGATGAAAATGTTAACAGTACTAACAATATTAATACTGTTAGTTTAACTGTTGATACTGCTAGCATAGAAGATAATGCCATTGATGAGAATATAGTCTATGGATGTGCTGATGATCTAAATATGCCTAATTTAGAAGAAATTGACTATTCAAATGATGATGAAGGTGTTGATGCAGAGGCTGACATGAACAATTTAGATACATTCATGCCTGTCAGTCCTATTACAACTATCAGAATTCACAAGGATCATCTAGTTGAACAAATCTTTAGAGATATACATTCAGCACCTTAAACCAGAAGGATGACAAAGAGTGTGACTGAACATGGTATGTTTAGTACAGTGCAACAGAGGATCAACCACAAAGATTTTCATAATTATCTGCTTGCTTGTTTTCTATCACAAGCAGAACCCAAGAAGGTAATCCAAGCTTTGACAGATCTAAGCTGGATAGAAGCAATGCAAGATAAGCTTCTACAATTCAAATTGCAGCAAGTTTAGACATTGGTGGATTTACCATATGGCAAGAGGGCCATGGGAACAAAATGGATCTACAGAAACAAGAAAGATGAGAGAGGTATTGTGGTTAGAAACAAGGCAAGGTTGGTTGCATAAGGTTACACTCAAGAAGAGGAATAGATTATGATGAGGTTTTTACTCCAGTTGCTAGGATTGAGGCAATTAGGCTGTTCTTAGCCTATGCCTCATTCAAAGATGGATGTGAAGAGTGCATTTCTGTATAGTAAGATTGAAGAGGAAGTTTATGTCTGTCAACCTCCAGAGTTTGAAGATCTAGAGTTCCCTGATAGAGTTTACAAGGTAGAAAAGGCATTATGTGGTCTACATCAAGCTCCTAGAGCTTGGTATGAGACTTTATCCACCTATTTATTGGACAATGGATTTCAGAAAGGTTAGATAGATAAGACTTTGTTCATTAAAAGAGTCAAAAGTGATATTCTACTAGTTCAAGTATATGTTGATGATAATCATTTTTTGGATCTACTAAAAAGGAGTTATGCACTGAGTTGAGAAATTAATGCACAAGAAGTTTCCAATGAGTTCTATGGGTGATCTTACTTTCTTTTAGGAACTACAATGACACAGGAAAAGATGATGGATTATTCATGCAGTCAAGACAGTATGAGGATGAAATTTTGAATAAGTGTTGGTTTTATCAACTGTGAAGACAGCCAAATACACCTATAGGAGACTTCAAAGCCTTTGCTAAAGGATGAAAATGCTAAAGATTTAATGTCACTTATATAGATCAATGATTGCTCAATGATGTATTGTAACATCTTTTATGGCCTAAATTATGTTTGCTGTTTGTGGCAAGTGGCAAGATTCCAATCACACTCTAAATTTTATCACATCCTTCATGCAATGAATAAGAATCTTTAGATACCAGAACAGGTCAACCTCAATTGGGCCTTATGGTATCCTAAGACTCACCATTGTCTGGAAGCTTTATACTGACAGGACTATGCTGGTTTGGCAGTTAGACAAGAAATCCACAATAGGAGGTTGTCAATTTCTTGGAAGAAGACTAATTTCATGGCAATGCAAGAAGCAAACTGTGGTTGCAAATTCTACAACAAAAGCAGAATATGTAGCTGCATCAAACTGCTGTGGACATGTGTTATGGATCCAAAATCAATTGCTTGTTTATAGATACAACTTTATGAACACCAAGATTTTCATTGATAAAGAGAGTACCATCTGCATAGTTAAGAATCTAGTGTTTCACTCAAAGACTAAGCATATTGAGATTAGACATCACTTTATCAGAGATTCTAATGAAAAGAAGCTTATTCAGATGATCAAGATTGATACAGATCTGAATATTACAGATTTGCTCACAAAAGCATTTGATGTTAGCAGATTTCAATATCTGATTGCAAGTATTGGAATGCTTAACCTCTGAAGTATTGATTGAGGGGAGGTTAATTGTGTTAATATGCAACGGATTTTGCATAAATAATGCTTGAAATGGAATGGAACAGTAGCTAATGATGGAATTCAAGTTAGTGTTGTTGGCCTAACTTACTACTGGCAAGTATAATTAGTTCTGCTGTTATAATTAATATAGTACATGTGTTGAGCTACCAAAGAAGTAATAACCCCTAAAGAAGCTAGAGCAAGGCCTAATTGAAAATGAATTGAATTATTAATTGTGTCATAAAGCCCCTTATGCCCACGTCCCAATCGACCTCTCGGAGGGATATGTGCATCTAAAAGATCTTTCATACTGTGCCCAATCCCAAAATTAGTTCTATACATATGCCCAGCAATGAGAAAAATAAATGCAATAGCTAAATGATGATGAGCCATATCAGTCAGCCATAAACTTTGGGTTTGTGGATGGAATCCCCCAAGAAGGGTTAAAATAGCAGTTCCTGCTCCTTGGGAGGTACCAAATAAATGACTAAGTTAGTGCTGCCAGGCAAAAAGTTAATGCTGCTAGGCCAAGTTAGTGCTGCTACGTTACCATTGGGGATACAACTGCTGAGGGTGTCTTTCATAAATTAGTTGGTTACTTCACCTATGGGTTTTCTTAATTCCCTATAAAATAGTTTTTGTTCACAAAGTAATCACTCTTAAACACTCTTACGATCTCAATTTTACAAACCCTAACTCGAATTCATCACCGACATTCACAATTCTCATCAATGGCGGACTTAATCTTTGCTAATTCTCATAATATGGTGGCATACTTGGAAAAATCAGAAGATAATACTGATTTTGTAGAGAAAGTTGATTTTCTTAATGCTAGTCCTATTATGTACGCATTAACTGTAAGTCCAACGGTCTATGTGTCCTATATTGAGCAGTTTTGGTCTATTGCAAAGATCAAAACAGTCAATAATGAAACACAAATACGTGCCAAAGTTGATGGCAAGACTATAGTAATAACATAATCATCTGTGAGGAGAGATCTTCACTTTAATGATGAGGATGGTATTACTTGTCTTACAAACACTGAGATTTTTGAAAACCTTCAATTGATGGGGTATGAAAAGCTTTCTGATAAACTTACTTTTTATAAATCTTTCTTTTCCCCTCAATGGAAGTATCTCATTCATACCATCTTACAATGTTTAAGTTCTAAATCAACTGCTTGGAATGAATTTGGTATTAATATAGCATCAGCAGTTATATGTTTGGCTAAGAAACAAAAGTTTAATTTTTCTAAATTGATTTTTGATGGTATGTTGAGAAACTTGGATCCTAATTCTAAAAAGTTTTTAATGTATCCAAGGTTTTTACAACTGTTTTTGAACAATCAAATTGAAAATCTTACAGCAGTTTTTAATGATGAATATGATACACCTTCTCATACTAAAAAGGTTTTTGCAAACATGAGAAGGCAAGGAAAAGATTTTTCAGGGACTGTGACACCTTTGTTTGCTACTATATTGATACAATCACAAGCAGTAGAGGGTGAAGGTTCAGGACAACCCACTGAACCCCAACACACACCTACTACTGCTTCACCAACTCATGTAGAACCAATCCCTATTGTTGCATCATCATCTCAAAAACATAGGAAAACCAAAAGAAAGGCTACTGAGATATCTCAGTCTAGTAGACCCCCTTGTAGCAGATAAGACTGTCCATGAGGAGAGGGGAGACAGTGTGGAAAGGGCTGCCACTACTGCTACTAGCTTAGATGCAGAGCAGGGCAGTGGTAACATAAATAGGACCCAATCCACGGGAATACCTAATGTTCCTTTTCCTCAGGGAATTGGTTCAGGTGGTAGTCCCAGGTGCCAAGAAGCCATAGGGGATACCATTGCTCAGACTAGGTCTGAGAGGGTATTTATACCTTCCTATGATCTACCTCTCCCAGGAGTTAACACACCTGGAAGTGATGAGGAAAGAATTGAACTTAAGGAATTGATGAATATGTGTACAAAACTGTCTGACAGGGTTCTTGACTTGGAGAATGTAAAGGATGCTCAAGCTTTAGAAATTAAAAAGTTAAAGAAAAGAATTAAGAAGCTAGAAAGTAAGAAGAAATCAAGAACTTCACAACTTAAGAGGAGATTATTCAAGGTCGGGATAGAGTCTTCTACAAAAAAGAGTTTGGGTGATCAGGAGGATTCATCCAAACAAGGGAGGAATAAAATTGACCAAGATGAACGGATTTCATGGTTTCAAGAGGATTCATAGACTCAGGGGAGGTATGGTCATAATATTGGAGTTAATATTGCTAGTACATCAATTAATACTGCCAGTATTAATATTACTACTGTTGAACCTGTTACTACTGCCAGTGCACCAGTTACTACTGCTAGTGTATATGTTAGTACTGCTGAGCCAAGCACTCCTCCAACAACAATAACAACAACAACAACTCCTATTAAAGATAAAGATCTCACTATTGCTCAAACCCTTATGAAGATGAAGAGTGAGAAATCAAAGGCAAAAGGAGTAACTATGCAAGAGTCTAGTGAGTCTGGAACAAGAGTAAGAGTACCTCCTCCACAAATTGATCCAAAAAACAAAGGAAAGGCAAATATGGTTGAACCTGAAAAACCAAAGAAGAAGAAAGATCAAATTGAATATGATGATGATGTAGCTTAGAGACTTCAAGAAGAGTTAGATGAAGAAGCCAGGCTTGAAAGAGAAAGAGAAGAAGAAGCTAGTAAAGTTGTAAACATTGCTGAATGGGATGATGTTCAAGCAATGATGGATGCAGACTATGAGTTAGCTGTAAAATTACAGGCAGAAGAGCAAGGAGATATATCAATTAAAGAAAGGTTAAAGTTATTTGTGGAACTCATGAATGAAAGAAAGAAACATTTTGCAAGACTTAGAGCAGAATAGTAGAGAAGAAAACCACTGACCAAAGCTCAGAAGAGGAATCAAATGTCTAATTATCTGAAGAACATGGCTGGATATACACTGCAACAGTTAAGAGGTTATTCCTTTGATGAGATCAAGATTTGTTTAAAACAACAATGAGGAAGGTAAACACCTTTGTTCCAATAGAGAGTGAAGTTGACAAAGCAGTTCCTGAGTTAGCAACTGGAAGTTTAAAAAGGGCTGCAGAAGAAGAACTTGATTAAGAAAGTTCTAAGAGGCAAAAGACTGGTGAAAGCTCAGAACTAGCTGAAGAACCAAAAGATAAAGAAGCTGATGAATTGTCACAAGAAGAGCTACAACAAATGATGATAATAGTTCCAGAGCAAGGGATGAATGTTGAAGCCTTACAAACTAAGTATCCAATAATTGATTGGGAGATTTACACTGAAGGTACAAGGAAGTATTGGAAGATCATCAGAGTTGGAAATCATACTGAGGTACATCACTTCTTTGATGATATGCTAAAATCCTTTGACAGGGATGACTTAGTGATGTTGTAGAGTCTGGTTAAAGAGAAGTTCAATTCAACAGAACTAACAGATGATAGAGAAAGAGAGATATGGGTTGAGTTGAAGAGATTATTTGAACCAGATACAGATGATGAGTTATGAAAGCTTCAAAAGAAAATTCATGATTTAACTTGGAGGCTATATGATTCATGTGGAGTGCATTATGTGTATACAGAGGAGGGAATAGACATCTACATGCTGGTAGAGAAGGAGTATCCATTGTCAAGGGGAACTCTTACATTGATGCTGGTCGCAAAGCTCTTGTTGGATCAAGATAATGAGATGTCCAGAGAACTTCTTAGGAAGATATTCATACAGGCTGAAAGACCAAGAAGATGAAGTGTTTAGAAGAATCCTCTCAGAGAACAAGGTTTAATTCAAGAAACTTGATGATTTAGAGGTAAATCACAAGTTTAGGGGAGGATTGTTAGGAATTAAAAGTCTTCATACTTAGTACTGCCAAGCCAAGAGTTAGTACTGCTCAAGTTAAAACTATCAGTACTAACTAGTTAGTACTGCTAGAGTAAGTTAGTACTGCCAGTACTAACTTAAGACTGCTGAAGGACTTAAGACTGCTGGATGAAGATTAAGACTGCTAAAGTGATAAAGACATGTCAAGTGATTTGTATTGACTTATTCAGTGTATATCTTATAAAGTTAGAAAGATACGTATAAGATTAGAATTATAGAAGAATTGTAGTTATCTTGTAAAGGACTCCTTAGTGTATAAAAGGAGATCTTAGGTTATGATGTTAGATATACGTTTTGATATATAGCTTCAAGATTGTAAACCCTAGTACTACACAGAGTACTTGTATTACTGATAATAATAATATTTAAGTTTTTTAGTAATATCATTGTTCATACAGTTTACTGTTTTATTAATATTCTTCTAAGTATTAAAGAGTAGATTCCGCATACTCTTTATTATTCACAAAGATTCTACCATAGTTGTTTTGGATCTATCCAAAGTACCTTAACATTTACAACCTAAGGAATCGATCTTAAGTTGGGATCAACACCTGATATAACTCCAGTTCCTTCATCTGCACTTGAACCGCTAACGTAAGAGCTGTGAGTCTGTATCAAGCTTCTTTTGGTAGCCAGCTTTATCTGTTTAGCCTCAGACAATGTAACCTCAGATAACACATTTAAGCCTTTTTCTTTTGACGTTGTTGCTGGTTGCTTCTTCTTAACAGGTTTAACCACCTTTGTTGAAGTCTTGATTCTTTTTCCTTTAGAAGCTTGAACAGACTTCTTCTTGGGAGATGATTCAAAATTAGCTTTATTCTTTACATACTTAGGTTTTGGAATCTTCTCACCAGTAGCATAAGCATGATAAGTCTTGTAAGCTTCGGACTCCAACATGGATTGGTTGGTCAAGTGTTGAGGAAGAATAACACTGTATATCTGCGTGTCCTGATGTTTAGAAATAACTCTTATTGTGGTAAACATGGGATCATCCCTGACAGTGTGCCAAAGCATCTTGTTTCTCCCTGGTATTGACAGATCCTTTGCCATGAAGTAGTCTACAATAACTTTAGTGAATCGTGGATAATACATATCATTGTTCTTCGTCAGCTGGCTATCCTGGGTGAAAATATTTTACAAGAAGATCTTAATTTGAAAATTTTAAGAAGTCTGCCTTCTGAGTGGAATACTCATGTGTGGGTCTGGAAGGAATAAACTTGATCTAACACAATGAGCATTGTATGATCTCTACAACAATTTCAAAAGAAGATAAGATTGTTAGTAACAAGAGGTTAAAGGAACTGCAAGCTCAAGCTTAAGTTCTCAGAATATAGCTTTTGTGTCATCTCCTAGTAGTACTAATGAAGTTAATACTGCTTGTGGAGTTAGTACTACTAACACTCAAGTTAGCCCTGCTAGCGCTCAAGTTAGCACTGCTAGTACTCAAGTTAGTACTGCTAACTTAAGTGATGACACTGTTTATGCATTTTTGGCTAGTCAACCAAACGGGTCTCAACTTGTATATGAAGACCTTGAACAAATCCATGAAGATGACATAGAAGAGATGGATTTGAAGTGGCAGTTAGCATTGCAGTGGGATTAAAAAAAAAAAAAAAAAAAAAAAAAAATAAAAAATAAACACAAAAAAAATAAAAAAAGAAAAAAAGAAAAAAAAAAAAAAAAAAAAAAAAAAGAAAAAAAAAAAAAAACCAAAAAAAAAGAAACACAAAAAAAAAAAAAAAGAAGAAACAAAAAAAAAAAAAAAAAAGAATAAAAAAAAAAAAAAAAAAAATAAAACAAAAAAAAAAAAAAAAAAATAAATAAAAAACAAAAAAAAAAAAAAAAAAAAAAAAAAAAAAAAAATAAAACAAAAACAAAAAAAAAAAACAAAGAAAAAAAAAACTAAACAAAAAAAAAAAAAAAAAAAAAAAAAAATAAAAAAAAAAATAAAAAGGCACAAAAAATAAAAAAAAAAAAAAAAAAAAAAAAAAATAAAAAAAAACAGAAAAAAGAAAAAAAGAAAAAATATAAAAAAAAAAAAAACAAAAAAAAAAAAAAAAAAAGAAACAAAAAAAAAAAAAAAAAGACAAAAAAAAGACAAAAAAAAAAAAGGAAAAAAAAAAAAAACCAAAAAAAAAAAAAAAAAAAAAAACAAAAAATGGAGAAAAAAAAAAAAAAAAAAAACAAAGGCCCCCCCCCCACACCCACCACCCTACCCCCCCCCACATCCCCACCCCCCCCACCTAACACCCCCCCCCCCTCCCTCCACCCCCCCCCCCCCCCACCGCCCCGGGTGCCGCCATCCCCCCCCTCCCTCCCCCTGTTTGCCCCCCCACCCCTCACCCCAGCCCCCCCCCACCCCACTCCCCCCCACCCCCCCCCCACCCCCACCCCCACTCCTCCACCCCCCTCCCCCCCCCGGCCCACCACCCCCCACCCCACCCACCTCTCCACTCCCCAAACCCCCTCCCCCCCGACCCCCCCCCATCCCTCCCAACCCCTCCCCCACCCCCCCTCCCCCCCCGCCGCCTACCCCGCCCCCCCCCCCCCCTACACCCCCACCCCCCCCCCGCCACCCGCACTCCCCCCCCCCCCCCCTCCCCCCCCCCCACCCCCCCCCCCTCCCCCCCCCCCCCACCCACCCCCCCCCCTTCTCCTCCTCCCCGCCTCCCCCCCCCCACCCCCCCCCCCCCCACCCCCCCCCACCCTCCCTCCCCCCCCCCCCCTCCCCAGCACCCGCCCCCCCCCCCACCATCCCCCCCCCCGCCCCCCCCCCCCTCCCGTCTTCCCCTCCTTAAAAAACCCCCCCCATGACTCCCTCCCCATCACCCAGTGGCATCCCCCTGTCATTCACAGCCCCTACCCCGATCTAATAAACCCCAGCCCCCCTCAGCTCCCGAAATGTCCCCTGTCCATCCGTCGGCCTCACTCCCCCATCAGCTCCTTCCCCGTCCACCCTCCCCCACCGCGGTCCAGACCCCAGAGCCCCCCAACTACCCCCCCCCATGGAGGCAAAGCAGCTCAGTGTAAAAATTGCCCTGGCTCACACTGGCCGCAGCTGCAGAACCACCCACCCATTGGCACAAATCAGCAAAAAAGTCCACACCGGAACCACCAGCCCCACACTAGAACAACCCACTAGTCACAACAGCTTATGACACCTACTTAACCTCACCATGAACTTAATATTAAGAAAAGAGTTATAACAACTCTAGAGATCAATTTCGCTACTTATAAAAGAGGATCGCCACATCGAAAGCACCAAGTCTTAAACAAAAACATGAGGAAAAATTATTAATGAAAAACTAGATAGCTTCTAAAAAGAGAAAGTCACCACAAACGACACAGACAATTAGCAATCATTAAAAGTGCTTAGAAAAGCTTAAGCAAGGAAACAAGAAAGCAAACCACGTAGCAGTGAAAATTTTGAAAAAGCATCTAAAAAACTAGACAACTAAAAAAGGAGACATGATAACAGATAAAATAGAAAGGGTGTAGGGGTATGCAAGCTCAACAGATGTTCCACCTCCCCCTACAGGGTTATTTTCACCTCCAAAGTTTGATTTGTCCAACTCAATCTTAAAGGAGAACAACAGCCTGATTTGAAGGCAATTGGACCTAAGAGTGTTAAGTAAAGATATTTCAAAATGAGTTAGGGAATTAACCTGAGCCCCATTGGTTAGAGGAGTTGGAGGACAGATGATAAGTTAGAGAAGAAAACTGTTTTCCCTACAGTTACTAAGATAGAATATGTTAGACCTAAACAACAGAAAACCGTTAGGAAACCCAGTTAAGTAAGTTAGAACGTCTAGGTCACAAAGTTTTAGGGAACTCAAATGAATAGTAATAAACAGAAGTCCCAATAGCTAGGACGTACATTGGTAGCTTTACAATAAAGTCTTGGTTTGTCAGTGAAGTTTTGACCATAAGTAGGCTCACGCAATAACTATTCAAAAGGAAAGGATGGTCACTAGGAATTCATATAAAAGTGACGTTACAAAACCTCTGCTAAAAAGACTCACCCTAGTGCTCACAGGAACATGGTTCCAAGAGCAGTTTTAATGAAAACTGGCCTAAGATCACTTAATACTGCTAAGGCCAATACTACTTGCCATCCAAAACTACAGTTTATAGTGCTAAACAATGTCCACATTATTCTAAATCACACAATACATACTGTACAGAGCCCTATCAAATAAGAACAACATTAACTAACAAAAATTTTAGCCAAAAAGTTAATACTGCTAAGGGAAAATTTTATACTGCTAGGCCAAAAGCAGTTAAATACTGCTAGTGCATCAATTACTTTGAAGAGACATCATTATGTGATGAGCACGAGGGCAGACCAAGTCCAGTGTGATGCTTGGGTCCCCAAAGGAAACTAATTTCCTTATTTTTATGTGCAAGGTCATCTACAAAAAGAAGATTAAGGCTATGTTGATAGTGGATGCTCAAAGCACATGACAAGGAACATTTCCTATCTCTCAGACTTTAAGGAATTTGATGGAGGATATGATACCTTTGGGGAGGAGCCAAAGAAGGAAAAATTACTAGTAAAGGAACTCTTAAAACTAGTAAGCTTGATTTTAAGGATGTGTACTTTGTCAAGGAATTACAGTTTAACCTTTTTAGTGTTTCACAGATGTGTAACAAAAAGAACAGTGTTCTTTTTACTGACACAAGATGTTTTGTTCTGTCTCCTGACTTTAAGTTAGCTGATGAAAGTAAGGTTTTACTTAAAGTTCCTAGAAAGAATAATATGTAAAGTGTGATATGAAGAATATTGTTCCTAAAGAGTGTTTAACTTGTCTTGTTGCAAAGGTCACACTTGATGAATCAATGCTATGGCATAGGAGGCTAGGTCATGTAAATTCTAAAACTATTAATAAACTTGTTAAGGAAAATCTTGTGAGAGGTTTACCTTCAAAACGTTTTGAAAATGACCAAACTTGTGTTGCTTGTCTTAAAGGAAAGCAACACAAAGCCTCTTGTAAGTCCAAGATTCAGAACTCTATTACTCAACCTTTATTCATGTTGCATATGTACTTGTTTGGTCCAACTTTTGTGAGCAGCTTAATGAATAAGAAATATTATCTAGTTGTCACTGATGATTATAGCAGATTTACTTGGGTTTTCTTTCTAGCAACTAAGGATGAAACTAGTGGCATTCTTAAGAGCTTTATAACTGAGATATAAAATCTAGTTGATAAGAAAGTAAAGATAATCAAATGTGACAATGGAACAGAGTTTAAGAATAAAGTTATGAGTGAGTTTTATGAACAGAAAGGCATTAAGAGGGAATATAGTATAGCTAGAACTCCTCAGCAAAATGGTGCTGCTGAAAGGAGAAATAGGATACTAATTGAGCCTGCTAAAACCATGTTAGTTGACTCTAAGTTACCTACTACATTTTGGGCTGAAGCAGTTAATACTGCTTGCTATGTGTAGAATAGGGTATTAGTAGTTAAGCCTCATAACAAGACCCCTTACGAACTGTTTAGAGGTAGAACACCTGCTCTAAGCTTCATGAGACCATTTGGGTGTCATGTTACCATTCTTAATACCTTAGATTATTTAGCAGTATTGATGAAATCAGATGAAGGATTCTTTATTAGATACTCAATGAATAGTAAGGCTTTTAGGGTATACAACATTAGAACTAGGAAAGTAGAAGAAAACTTGCATATTAGGTTCTTGGAGGATAAGCCTATTATTCAGTTGATAGGACCAAAGTGGTTGTTTTGGATATTAATTGTTCTAACAAAATCAATAAATTTAGTGCCAGTTGGTTGCAGGTACAAACACTAATGAGAATCTGTAGAGTACAGATAGAAAGGTATTGGTAAAGGTCATTCTTAGAAAGTGTAACAGATCTAGCCAAGACTACATTTTGATGCCAATGTGGAAAGATGGTTCACTATTTGATTCTTCTTTAAAGAATGCTAGTAATGATGAACCACAACCTTCTAGTGATGCTGGAAAGAAGGATGATGAAGGTGTAAATAAAGAAAGTAGAAATTGATGGGTCAAGAAGACCCTAAAAACAGTTCTTAAGATGTGTTAAAACTAGCTGGCCAAGTATTAATACTGCCAGTAGAAATGTTTATACTGGTAGTCTAAATATTAATACTGTTAGTCCAACAGTTACTACTGCTTTACTTGAAGCCACACATGCTAATTTCTTTGGTGATGAAACAGAAATAGATATGAGCAACATTACTGCCACGTATCTAGTTCCTTCTACTCCAAATACAAGAATCCATAAAGATAATTCACTTAATCAAGTGAATGTATTGATTATGCAGTACTGGTGGTACTGGCGAAGGAGAAATGACAAAGACTATAAATGAACAAGGGTTTATTAGTGCTGTTTATGAAGGGAAAACTCATGAGGGGAAGTGGGGGGGGGGGGGGGGTGGGGGGGGGGAAAGAAAAGATAGCTTTGTTTAGTCTAGTGAAAAGTCAAGGATGACGAATTTTCCTCTTTTGTGCTCTATTAATCGGGAGTAGCCTATTTCAATGAGCCTAAAAGTTGCAAAATTGCAATGATTGCCATTAATGTGTTTCCATGAGATTAAATGTTGAGAAAAAGCTTAAGTTGTTTAAAAAGGTGATTCATAAAAGGTGAAAACAAGGGCATTTTGGAAACTTGTTAGTTTACAAAGTGTACACTTGATAACATTGCGTGAGGACACGGCAATCCTTTAGTTTGGGGAATTTTGATAAATGCTTAATTGTATATATAAATTACCCGGGATTTTGCCAAATAAAAGCCAAGAAAATGCCAAAAGAATAGAAAAATGTGTGCTTTTGTGTCTATTGTGCAGGAAAGGATAATAAAGACAAAAGTGAGCAAAATCAGTCAAAACCGACAAGAAACGGAAAAGACAAGACAAAGAGTGAAGACGGAAAGACAATCAAAAGCCGGATCAGCCTGATACAAGAAATGAAGACCCAAAATAAAAGTCAAAGGCCAAAAAGAAAGTCAAAGGTCCAATAGTGACAAGTTTGCAAAGCTCAAGGGTTTATTTGATGAAATGAAGATCGAAGGGCCAAAGTTGAAAAAGATAAAAGTTGTTTTTTTTAAGGGGAAAAAGAAAATAACAAACACAAGGGCCAAATTTGTCAACTTTGAAACTTATTTTACACTACAAAGTTGGGAATGAAACGCAAGGACCATTTTTGCAATTACTTCAAAGTTCAAATATAACACGCGGGTTTAAAATTTCTCCAACCGTTTCCCAACGGATTTTCCCGCCAAAACCACCACAAACCCAATCACCCAAAATTCCTTCCCCGGCTCCTCTATACTTCAATTAACCTCGTTTTAATCTCTCTATACATCATTTCGTCCACATGTCAACAGCTGATTGGATCGAACACCTCACATCTCTAATCAAACGGCTACAAATGAAACAAAAATGATCTACGGCTCACATTGAAGGGAAGATTCGAGAATTTGTCACCTCTCTTCTTCAACTCTCTATAAATAGGACAACTAGGGTTCATTTTAATAGTTAGTTAGTAGTTTTAATTTTCAGTTTATAGTTTTCCTTATTTTTTAAGCATTTTCTTTTGAGATTTGAGAAATCAGCTTTAAATACTTGTACCTTGTAACCTTTAGCTTGTACTTTACTATTTTGAGTAATAAAATTCAGTTTTAAAGTTTCAATTGTCTTTCATTTCAAATTTAAGCTGTTTTTACTTCAATAAGCTCTAATAAGCTCATTCGAGCTTATTCTTGTTAAAAAGCTCAAATTCAGTTAAAAACTTGTCAAAAGTCAGTCATTCACTGGTTTTGTTCATTTTATATCAGAAAATGATCACTTGAGTTCATTTGATCAAAGTTTGGAGCATCAAGGATTAATAAGCTCATTTAGCTTATTGAGCTTTAAGCTCAATGGTTTAGAGGCTAAGGAGCCATTAGGTTCATGTTTTAAGCCACTCACTCAACAAGAGTGGCTTGTGACTGAGACTACAAAATTCAAGGTTACAATACTTTAAATTTCATTTCAGCTTAATATTAGCTTAAGACATTTGCTTATTTCTATTCAATCTTGTTCATTTCTCTTCAAACATGTTTGTTTAAGTTTTATCTCTAGCTGTTTTAATTTTCATTAGTTAAAATTTGTGTATTCTTAATTTCTCTTTTAATTCTGTCATTTAGTCTTAAATAAGCTAGGAGAGAAACTAGCTATTTCTTGTCAATAAGCTGTGGATTTTAGTTTTAAAATAGCTTAAGTAGGTCATTTTTAGTAGAAGTAGATATAAGGTTTTAGCTGAATTAGTTTTAGTGTTAAGTTTCTTAAAGGCAATTTAGAGCTCACATTTGAACAGTATAGATTTACATACATGTAGTGAGACAGCTTATGAGTTTACATTTAAGAAATTTAGCCTGCAAGTAAAATTGGTCAATTGCATCAGCAAACAGTAGTTAAAACTGCTGTTTCTTATCATTTTTTTAGCCACTTTTTAGTCTTTATATTTAGGAATTAGAAGTTAGAATTAAGTACTTTGTTAGTATTCCATTAGGTTTATAAAAATCACCTTTTAAGTTTCATTTTAAAGCTTTTAATCTAGCTTAAATTTACCTACAAAAGTAGTATAGTGGCAGTCTAGAGAGATAGCTTATTTCGTTTTGATTTTTAAGTTTGAGTTGTTTTTATCAAAATCTTTATACCTAGGTTTATTCAACATTCATTTTAGAGCTTATTTCCAAAATTTCAACTTCTAAGGTTTAGGAATAAGTTTTTTAGCTTATAAGAAAAAGCTTATATTCAGTGATAAACTGAACCTTGCGCCTTTTAAGATAATCTTTCTTGTTATTCTTGTTAAAACTTAGCTTATTTATCTCTAGATATCTTTAGTTTTTTCATTTTCCTCTAGAAATAAGCCAAAACTTAAAAAGTCAGGAAAACCATTAGTTTCTGTTATCAGTTTTAAAAAGCTAATTTTCTAGCTTATTCAGTGGATAAAAGTAGATAGTGCTTTCATTAATGTTGTTTAGTATAAGATCT
>BQNB010065660.1:957-34857 GCA_026074375.1 Tanacetum coccineum
GATGTTCCCCAAATCAACTTCTGGTTCATCTTCATCACTGAAGAACTCAACATGAGTGGCTTCAAGTGTATGACTAGCTCCCATTGTGAACAAGTCTTTAGGGCTATCTTGATCATATGAACTTGCAGTATTAACTAATGGATCAACAGTGTTAAGTTTAAAACGACATGTATTAACTTCAGGACTAGCAGTATTAACATGTTGTCCAGCAGTATTAACTTCCTTAGGACTGTTATCATCTTCATACTTGTCTTTTTCATCATTCTCATTATCTGGACCATCTTCAACCTGCTTTTGATCATCAAAAGAAGATTTTGGTTCACCATTATCAACATCCTCGGAAGGTGAATCAAAGTATGAAGTATCTTTCCAAATTGGCATCATAATGCAATCTTGACTGATTTCTTCTTTTTTTGTAGATGTACCTACATTAAGTTCTCCTTGTGTACCCGTAGATTCATTAGTGATTGTACCTGTAGTTACTGGTACATAATTCATAGATTGGGTTAGAGAATCAATATCAAACAGCCACTTTGGACCATTCCCTTCTATCATAGGCTTATTCTCTAAAAACCCAATATGCAAGTTTTCTTCTACCCCTTGGTTCTAGTATTGTATACCCTAAAAGCTTTACTACTCAAGGAATATCTAACAAAGAAACCTTCATCACTTTTGCCATCAAACTTTCCTAAACTGTCTAAAGTATTAAGAATAGTAGACATCCAAATGGTCTCATAAAGCTTAGAGCTGGTTTAAAACCTCTAAAATGTTCATAAGGTGTCTTGTTATGAGGCTTGACTACTAAAACCCTATTCTGTACATAGCAAGTAGTACTAACTGCTTCTGCCCAAAATTTGGTAGGTAACTTAGAGTCAGCTAACATTGTTCAGTAGCCTCAATTAGTGCCCTATTCCTCCTCTCAGCCATACCATTTTGCTGAGGAGTCCTAGCTATATTGTATTCCCTCTTAATACCTTTTTCTCTGCAAAAATCATCCATTACTTTATTCTTAAACTCTGTTCCATTATCACTCCTGATTATTTTCACTTTCTTATCCACTAGGTTTTCTATTTCTTTGATAAAGTTCTTAATAATCTCACTGGTTTCATCCTTAGTTGTTAAAAAGAAAACCCGTGTAAACCTGCTATAATCATCAGTGGCTACTAAGCAATACTTATGCATTAAACTACTCACAAAGGTTGGACCAAACAAATCCATATGAAGCATAAACAAAGGCTTAGTAATTGGATTCAGAACTTTGGACTTACAAGAAGCTCTGTGTTGCTTCCCTTTAAGACAAGCAACATAGGTTTGGTCATTTTCAAAATGTTTTGTAGACAAACCTCTTACAAGATTATCCTTAACAAGCTTATTTAGGTTCTTAAAATTGATATGACCAAGCCTCCTATGCCAGAGCATTGATTCATCAAATGTAGCCTTTGCAACACGACAAGTTAAACTCTCTTTAGGAACAATGTTCTTCATATCAAAACTATACATATTGTCCTTTCTAGGAATTTTAAGAAGTATTTGACTTTCATCAGGAAACTTAAAATTAGGAGATAAAACAAGACATTCAGTTTTAAGAAGTATTTCACTCAAACATCTGTGAGACACTAAAAAGATTAAATTTTAACTCATTGACAAAGTATACATCTTCAAAATCAAGACTATCAGTTTTAAGTGTTCCTTTACAAGAAATTCTACCACCATGTGCTCCTCCCCTAAATGTAACATAACCTCCATCAAATTCCTTGAAATCTGAGAGATAAGCTATGTTCCCAGTCATGTGCATTGAGCATCCACTATCAACAAATCCTGTGTCATCCTGTTGTGGCTTGCCCTGCACATAAAAATAAGGAAATTAGTTTCCCTTAGGGACCCAAGCCATCACTGACTTGGATCTGCCTCGTGCATCAATGTAGTTGTGTTTCTTCAAGGTGATTGATGCACTATCAAGTTTGGAAGGTCTCCAAACCCAACATGCTGAGGCCTTTATAGCATTTGTCTAATTAACCCTAACAGCATTAACAACTGCTGAATGTGGCCTAGCAGTATTAACTGCTTTTGGCCTAGCAGTATTAACTACTTTTGGCCTAGCAGTATTAATTGCTTGTGCATTGGCAGTATTAAATTTATGGGTAAACCTTTTGTTAGATAATATAGTTTTTGATTGAAAGGGTCTTCTTACAATTGATTGTGCAGTTTTTAAAAAACATGACATTAGTTTAGCACTAAAAACAATAGATTTGGGATGAGCAGTATTAACTTTCCTGACCGTATCTATAACACCCCGATTTTTTACATATAGCAGCGGAAGCTAATCTGGGGTATTATTACATAGTACAACAATCATAATCATAGAAAACAGCTCAGTATACCATCCTTTCCCTTTGATGGTATTTGCACTAAGCCTGTACATGATTAAACCCCCCTACAATAAAGCAAGCTTTTTTGTTATACATCCTAAAATCACTTCCCTATTGATTGGACTTCTCCCATTTCCAATTCAAAAATCACTTATTAGAGCTTCTTTGCCCCAAAAAACATGTAGTCAATGGCAGCCAAAAAAAACATTGTTTTTAAGCACATCTGGGTACTGACTGAATGTAAGTTGATGTTCATTGGGAAGAGTCATAAGTAGCAAGCTTCTAGCCTTTACATCATTCTTCTCGTTGGCCTTTTCTTCAGCAGTTACAGGTACAGACATCTTTGTAACTAAAGTACCACTCTCTTGTGCTGTTTATGGTACATACACCCATGAGTTACCATTTTCTATGACCTCCCATAAAGCATAGTCTTGTATCTGGAAGTACTGCTTAATTTTTATCACCCACAATTACAAACTCAACCATTTTGAGATGGTAGCTTAGCAGTAAGCATTACTATTTGCAGATTCAAATTCCATGACTTCTAGATCAAAGTTTCTTAAAGCAAAGCTCTAATACCACTTATTGATCCCAATCCTTGATCGATTCCTTAGGTTGTCTAAGGTTAAATTATCTTGGATAAATCCAAAATAACTTGTTGTAGAAACTTTGTATGTATACTAAAGTGTATGCAGAATCTACACCTTAATACCTAGAAGTATAATGAATAGAACAGTAATTGTGAATGAACAAAGGATATAACCAACGCTCTAATATTTATTAGATCAATAATCACAGTACTACCTTCACTAGTACTAAGGTAGTTACAACCTTGAAAGCTTTTCTAAATCAACTTGACAACTATCAAAACTTGTTAAACTCGTAAACTTATATCTCAACTAATGCCCTAAAGCCTCCTTTTATAGACAAGGATCTAGTCGTCTTACAATAAACTTCCTTGGATCTCATATCTTTTCTAAAAAAAAGATAATAACGTAAACAAATACATTATACATAACTTGTAATAAAACTATCTCAATACTTATCTTCAGAAAGTATTCTGTTTTCTCAAACAATCTTATCTCTTAAACCGTCTTTATCCTCTTTACAGTAGTAAGATCTCTACAGTTGTAATTCAGCAGCATAAACTTTTTGTAACCGAGCAAGCACTAAAAACAAAGCAGTAGATTAGTACTAGCAGTACAATATGTACTCACAATAGTAAACATGTAACCTACAGTCCTTAACATACACTAGTCTACACTAACTACTTAGCTTTAAATTTTAGTCATCAACTCTGAGCAATGTTAACTTCAATAACAGCAGTAACTTAATTCTATCATACTAAATTATACTAACCGTAGTAACTAACAGTGGTAACTTAAACACCAGTACAACTACTTTAGCAACACAATTTTCATTATGTACCCGAGCATTAGTAAACTCTAAGAATCCCTTGAAGTCTTTTTAAATCCCAACAAAAAAACAAAGATATAACCAAAAACGCTCCAAGATTATTAATCACTAATACGAGTACTTTTCACTATACTAAAGGGTTTACGAACCTCAAAGCTTTTTTCTAAATGCGACTATGACAAATATTAGCAAAAAGACAGACAAACAAAAAGATAACTATCAAAACTTGTTAAACTCATAAACTTATATCTCAACTAATACCCTAGAGCCTCCTTTTATAGGCTAAGAGGCGCTCCCATCGGCTTATAACTATCTCTGTGATCCGTAATAACTAATCTTTCTAAACATAGGCACCGTAATCTTAAACAAATACATTATACATATCTTGTACAAAAATATCTCAATACTTATCTTCACAAGTATTCTTGTTCTCCAAATAATCTTTATCTCTTTAAACCGTCTTTATCCTCTTGACAGTAGTAAGTCTTCTAGCAGTTGTAATTCAGCAGCATAAACTTTTTGTACCAGCAGTACTAATAAACATAAGCAGTAGTAACATTAGTACTAGCAGTACTAATATGTACCACAGTAGTAAATTGTACTAGCAGTCTTAACATTACTACTAGCTGCACTAACTACTTAGTTTATATTCCAGTCTTCAACTCTGAGCAGTGCTAACTTCAACTAACAGCGGTAACTTTATGCTATCAGTACTAAATTATACTAACATTAGTAACTAACAGTGGTAACTTTATACTACCAGTACTAACTACTTAGCATAATTTCCATTATGTACCTGAGCAGTAGTAACTCTAAGAATCCTTGAAGTCTTTTAAGTCCCAACAAATGGCATCTAACATAAGAATGATATGATGATTTTGGAGTGGTGGAAAGACTAGCATTTGATTCCAGAGGTCCTTTTCCTTTGCCATGATCTGATTCGCACTTTCGCTCAAATGAGGAGTGGAGGGGATGCATGACTCGATCATGTGAAGGTATTTAGATGAACAATTGCAAACTCAGGAATTCGGACACAACATGTTTGTACCAATATCCCTAGTCAAAAGCATTCCAGAAGGTAAGATTTTTCAGTACCACTAGCACTTAGTTTGTTTCGAGTCTTTTCCATTCTTTTGAGAATGAAAAATGTTAGATTGTATGGAGTGGAGGTTTTAATGCAATAAAGCATATGACAAAGACACGCGGAGACATGATCCTTATGACCTCCCAAACAAATGGTGTTTTCATAAATAATATCAACCCATGGTTTCTTATGAGGTTGTATTTCGCGAGTTAGGATTTCGTTTTTATCTAAGACAATGGTTTTCTTGTTTTTATCTAGTGACTTGACCATGTGGAGGAATTTGAATAAGAGACTTGACGACATTTGGAGAAGGAGGAGTGGTTTTATAACGACCTTTACTCGGAACACTTATTGACAAGTAGTTGAGTGACCACATGTCGGTGTGTAACACTTGACCTTTGAATGGTATTTTTAAGATTTGACCGAATTCCTCGAGAGTGAGAGAGAATGACTTACTTTGTATAACAAAGTTGACCACAAAATGACCCGTGGAGTTATAGTCAAAAGTTAGTTGACTGTAGAAACACGAGAACAAAACGAGGAAACTTGTTCCGTTTTATGTTCAAACCAGTAGATCCAAAAACCAATTTGGAGTCAAATTTTGCACAATATACTCAGATTTCAAAATTTGATCTACAAAACCTACACTCAACAAGTACCATCTTCAAGACTTGCAATTATGTTTTGTAAGGGTTGATTAAATTCATTTGATATGAGTGGAATGTAGTTTTGGGTCTTTTGATGATCTAGTATGGTAATTTGAGCCATTGTAACCTAAAATAAAACAACCAAAATCATATTTTAATTTCTATATACTTTGTTTTATATTTGAATTTCGTGCCATAGGTGTGCCTAGATGGAAAATGTGGAGTAATGATTAACTCGACCTAAAAATAAAATCCTAACAAACGCTCCTTAGTTTGATTTTGCTCATCAAAACATGTCGAAAAATACATATGAATTATGTATCTCGATTTTTGTTCATGAGATCATTATGCATGTGTTTAAAAATGTTTTTGGGTTGTATTAACAATGCATAACAACAATTTTATTTGGTTCCTAACGTGAGTGATTTGAAAATAAAATTGGGGTTTTGGTTCGAAATCAATTTTTTGACAAACTCACTTAATTTATGCAAACCTATTCTATCAGGAAGCATATTCGTTATACATTACCTAGTAATCCTATATTGTAAACAAAAATGAAAGAAAAATAAAAATCCCAATTTAATTTTTATTGTTCATCATCATGAAACCCCTAGAACCCAAAATTGAAATAAAATAGAAGAAATTACTTACAATTGATGATCTTTATGGTTGTTTAAGATTATTTTAGGTGTTGTTTTGATCTTCAATTAGTGTTTTAATGGTTGATTTTGAGTTTTGGGTTGTTTTTGGTCGTGTTCGTCACTGCAGTTGGGAGAGGGGGTGTTTGTTTTTGTGTTTTGAAATTTTTTACTAAGTGTGGAAATATGGTGTCTGCTGGTGGCGGTCCCATATCGATTAGGGGGCCGCCTGAAATGGGTTGGGGGCCGCCTGAGATATGGGGGCCGCCCATATTATGAATTTTTTGGACTTTTAAATTTTGACACGAATTTACTAGGAAGAGTGACTAATTAATTTATATTTCACGAATTAAAAATATCTAACTAGCTTCGGATGAAGTAGTTAAATTGTCACGACACGAAATAGAACGGGGACTAGAATTGAGACAGAAGAAATAGAAGAGGACTAATACGATTTATGAAATGTGTTCCATCATTCCTAAACCAAGATGTAGATAGTTAAACAATTCACGTTTAAGGGGTTTCGTAAGAATGTCGGCGATGTTGTCGACGGACGGCACTTTTTCGATTGAGATATGTCCTTTCTGGACATTATCACGAAGAAAGTGATGACGAATTTCGATATGTTTGGTTCGAGAATGTTGCACCGGGTTTTTGCTAATGTCAATTGCGCCTTTATCATGAAGAAAGTGACGTTGTCAAGTCGAACGTCGTAGTCGATAAGAGCTTGTTTCATCCATAGTGCTTGTTGACATGTCTTTCCGACACTTACGTATTCGGCTTCGGTAGTGGATATAGCAAGAGCAGTTTGTTTCTTCAAGAACCAAGATGTCAAAAAACATCCCACGAACGTACAAATACCGCTAGTGCTCTTTCGGTCTACATAATCTCCCGCATGATCAGAGTCGGCATATACTACTGTTTCTATGCTGGTCCCTTTAGGATACCATAATCCTAAGTGCATACTGCCTTTAATGTATCGGAAGATAGGCTTAACCGCTTCAAGGTGAGAGGTTTTGGGAGCCTCTTGGAAGCGGGCATAAAGGCAAACACTAAACATGATATCGGGCCTACTTGCTGTTAGATATAATAAACTACTTATCATGCCTCGATACTTGGTACTATCTACCGACTCACACTCTTCGTCTTTCGTGAGTTTGGTATCGGAGGACATAGGGGTTTTCATTGGTTTAGATTCTTCTAAGCCAAATTTCTTAAGCATTTATTTAATATATTTAGATTGATTAAAGAAGATACCATCTTCCATTTGTTTTATTTGTAGTCCAAGGAAGAAGTTAAGTTCACCCATCATGCTCATCTCGAACTCGTCATGCATGATTTTGGAAAATTCATCATGCATGTCTTGACAAGTTGAGCCGAATATAATGTCGTCGACATATATTTGAATGGTGATGAGATTTGAACTTTTCTTCTTTATAAAAAGTGTGTTATCTACCATTCCTATTTTGTACCCATGTTTAATAAGAAAAGCTTGTTAAATCTATCATATCAACCTTGGGTGCCTTGTTTAAGAACCGATAAAGCTTTCTTTAGGTTATAAACATGATGTGTTTTTCAAATCAATGAATCTGGAGGTTTGCCACAATACCCTCCTTGATTGATAAAACCGTTCGGGAATGCACTTTTTACATCCATTTGGAATAGCTTAAAATCTAAAGCACAAGCATAAGCTAATATGTATCCTAATTGACTCAAGTCCCAGCAATAGGGCATAAGTTTCATCATATCGATGCCTCTTATTGATTATATCCTTGAGCAACAAACTAGCTTATTCAAAACAATACGTTCTCGTCTAACTTATTTTCTAAACACCCACTTAGTATCCTATGATTGGTCATATCCTAGTTGTGGAACTAACTCTCAAATGTCGTTAGCAGTGAATTGATTTAATTCTTCTTGCATAACGATTATCCAACTATCATCCGTTAAGGCTTCATTCACATTCTTAGATTCTATTGTTGATATAAAAATAAAAGAAGTTACTTTGATTTTTGGGCCTTTGACCTAAGGGTTCCTGGTTAAGGTTTCCCAAGACATTTTCTAATGGAATAGGTCCTAGAATCCTTAATAAGACTATTTCGTCAATCTCTAAAGTTTCATACCTCAATGTCATTTCTAGTTTTTTATTTTTTGAGGTAAACCTAAAATGCTCATTCTTCAACTTAAGTCATCATCCACCAAGGGTGATGTCTACAGGTGGAGTAGTTTTATTGAATGTCACGTCTGAGTGATTCTATGACTTGCCTAGTATGTTTTGTTAAGAAGGATGTAGCTTTACTATTTTTGCAGTACACTAAAGAAAGATACCTTTGGATGACTTTGGCGGTCAAACTTTGTAATTAGTATTAGAGTTTAAAATGAAGCACATGCGTCAAACACCTAAAGTAATCTAGAGTAGTTTCCTACCTTTTAAGATTTCGTAAAGGTGTTTTCCTAAGATGGGCTCTAATAGGATCGGATTGAGAATAGTCTGTTGAAGTATCTACAAACGTTACAAACAAAAAATTTTTGAGTAAACGAATATGCACATTCAACATAGTCCCTACTCATTTCTTGAAGTGTCCTCATATTTCCTTTCACCCAACAGGCCTTTTTTGACTGAGGAGTGCGTGGAGCTGAGAAAGTTATGTGAAATTCCATTGGCCTTACAAAACTCTTCCAAATTGCCCCTCATTATCCAAATTCCTCTATCCGTGGTCGGTTCGTATGACACGATTGTACATCCAAATTGGTTTTGAATTTTCTTACTAAATATATCAAATTGATAGAAGGCTTCGATTTTGTCCTTAAGGAATCTAGTCCAAGTATACCTAGAGTAGTCATCTACTATGACTAAGATGGTAACGTTTTCCTCTTAAAAAATGAATCGTTCTCCGTAACGGCGATGACCAAAGAGATCCATTATGAAGGATCTAAGCATCTAGTCCTTGAGACGATATTTCTTCCCCTTGTGACTAGCGTGAACTGTTTCTCCTAATTTTGCAAGCGCATCACAGAAGTGTAGTAGCAAACTTAACCTTAGGTAAGTTTCTTAACTAATATCCTTATGATGATAATGATTGAATAAACGCATATTTGCGTGACCCTTAATCTTCTATTCACAACAGGAATTTTCATCAATCGTTGCTAGACAATTTGTCTTTTAGAGCTTATTTCTAATTTTAGCACATAGAAGCCTTTCTTTCCTATATACTTACACCTATGACCTTACCATCCTTAGTGCTTTCAACTTATCATGTTCATAAAAGTTATACTTTTAATACTACTTAACTATAACTAAAAACGACTACAAACTAACTATTACTTAAGACTTACTAACTACTTACTCTTATGTTAACTACTACTCTATACTTATTATTACAAAATTGTTTATCTTTAAATTATATATCTGACACTCCTATACTTAACCATTAAATCTAAAGTTATCTAACATGTTTTACAATATCTATTATGAGAGTCATTCAAAATCGACCTTTGCCAATAGTTTCCGCGAAGATTGCCTACCAAAAAATAACATTACCTCCATTGAGCCTTTAGCTTGAGAAAAGCTTCGTTTACCCACGGCATGTGTTTAGAGCATCCACCGCTATCCTGTTTTATCCAACTCATCGGGATTTCCAAGTCGACTCCAATGCCTAATCTAAAATATAAGATAATAAATACCATCAAACATTTGGTCCCCAATATCCTCATGGGCCAAAGTTGTTAGTGCTAAACATCAATTGCAAATATTGATGCAACTTGTTTGGGATATGGGAATAGGAAGATACATTTCCCACGAGGTTGATTTTTGTCGATCAAACGTTTCTTTTTGGTTGCCGGATGACTTGGTGATGAGGATAATTGTTGATGAACATCTGTCTAGTGGTAGAGTTATCTTTGATCTAAAATTAGTATTGAAAATCCACCTAGTTCGAGTTTTGACAATGGCGTTTATAAAATTTTTAAACTTCATTTCACTAGCACAACGGGAACTTTGTACATTTTTTACACTTATTTAGGTGTGTTGGTCTAACTAGGACCCCAAAATATTTAAAAAAAAGACACACTTTTTCAATACAGGCGTAGCTTAACTGCGGGCGGACAGTCCCTAAATCTTTCGGTGCCACCTGACATACTAAGGGGGAGGTGGGGCGCCGCATATTTATGGGACCAATTCCAACCAAGGACGTCTATTATTTTCTGAGCTCTATCACCAATATTTGTATTCCGTTGTGGTCAAAGCGAAATGATGGAGCTTTCCAAATTTAATTATAACCTCTAAAGCAAATCGCGCTAACGTATCACCGAGGGTTTTTTTTATTACTTAACATTTCATTTAAGCAATGTGTGCTCTTTTCAAACTTGGTTAGTTTAAGAGCTTCCTCTTTAAGGTTTTCATTTTCACTTTTAAGCATATGACATTTTACACATTCAAGATCAACTCTCTTATTTTTCTCGAGTGTAGACACTTTTTCCTTTAGAATACTAAGTTCTTTTTCTAAACTATTTTATAGTGCGCTTTAATCGTTTGTTTTAGTGATTATTATTAAACTTATTTTGCACAGTTTTATCATATCAATTAATCTAATACTAAATCAACTATTGATGAGATCTCATCACAAAAGTAGAGGATTCAAAACATACCTCACTTTGATGCTTCGAGCTAATACACTTTTCGTTTTTTAACCCTCTCAACAATCTTCTTCACCGCAATCACCTCCAAAACCCCCCGAAAAAAGATCTTTGGTTACTTGGGTATTTCGTGGTTTTACATTCTCCAAATAAAATGTGTATTCGTGATCACCGCATCATAGCATTTTTCTACTATCACTAATACCGTTCTTTCATCAGGCTTCTTTGGAATGTCTTTTTGTCGTTCCGAGGTTGTCTCACGAATCTACCTCTTCTCTTAGAGAACTTCTTGAAGTCTCTTACTGCCATGGCGTACTCTTCGTCTTTACTTCCAGAAGTTGAACACTCTTCATCACTAGATTCTTTCTTAGCCTTTAAAGCAAGAGATTTCCTTTCAACTTTTGCTTTGACTATTTCGGAATCTTTTACTGTTGATCCAGTCGTGAACTTGAGGTTCCCCATTAGTTCATCAAGAATATTGACGTTAAGTCTTTCGACTCTTCAATCGCCGTGACCTTTGCTCTCCATTTAGGATGTAGAGCCCTAAGAAACTTCCTAACATAATTCTTGCTAGAATAGCCTTCATCAAGAGCTTTTAGACTAGTAATAATAGTGTTAAATCTAGCAAAAGCACTATCTATAGATTCGTCTTCGGAAATGATGAATTGTTCATATTGTTGAACCAAAAGGTCGATCTTGTTATCTTTGACTTGATTAAGACCTTATGGGTGATTAACAAGTTTTCTAATTTTCTTTTGCCGTATTACAAACACAAATTCATTCATATTCTTTTTCTAGGCAAACTTTATAAAATAACCATTTTAGCTTCGTTTATTTTTGCATATCTCTTTTTTAAGATCATCACTTTGTTTTTCAAAAGGGATAACCTCATCTAATTTGGTTTCTAAATTTTTTTGATGTTGCGGTTGTCGTAAGGGACTTCTACAAGAAGTTTTACAACTCCCTAGGCAGTGTACCTAACCGTTTAAATGGTCGTATAGCAAGACTTGGGGGGTTGTTATCATTCTCTAGGATAATAGGTTGGGAAGGTTTTGATCACGGTCTAACAGAATTCTAAAGTTTGAGAGAAGATTCTTTTTGTGTTTTTATATTTTATGAAAGCAGTAAATCATATATTTGAGAGGTTGGTTGGTTTTAGCTATTAAACTAAATATAAACTACGCTACTGGTGATAATAATATAATAAAAATTGTGTTTATTTAATCATGTATTACTCCCTAGATTGCTTCTCCTAGTGTTGTTGCTTTGTCACACTTGTGATGATCTATGTAATTATTTCCTAAGTTATGAACAAATTACACGAACCCGCCGTCTATTTAATATTCCGTTAAGGCAACACACAAGTAAGGTAGTATAAAGACTATTACAAGGCCCCTAAGAGTATATTAAATGCATTTGAAATATATTAAAAGTGGATCAACCATATAAGGGGCAAGGATAAATGAAGACTGTACCCGAAGGGGATCCTTTCTACCCATCATGTATACCTAGACATATCAAAGCAGCGATACAGACAAAAGCTAGTATTCTAAAGACCCTAGCATGCATATTCATCACAAAAAAACAACACCACTAAAGATCTACATCCTAGGTTTCATACAATCATAAATAAACACAAATAAAGTTAGCCAAACATGTTATAAATAAAGCAAGAACAATAATGAATCAAACAGCACATAGACATATTGAATGATCAAGATAATCTTACTTGATTAAAACATGAATTGAAGGAAGTACAATAGGGTTTTGAGTTCCTAAAATCGTCCCTAATAGCTGCTAAATGAACTAGGGTTCGTCCCTTTCTTTTACTCTAAAGTTACCCACTTAAAACCTAAAAACGGATGGTATATAAAGGAAATCGCTGTGACGGCGTCACGGTTAATCCATGACGCGCATGAATAGAATATTCTAGATAATAGATTGTGTCGTACAATCTGACGCCGTCTGGAGATCTTGTGACGCCGTCTTGAGATGGGTTGTGACGGCGTCACGTGTAATCTGTGACGCCGTCTCCAGCTTCTGAGTAGAAATTCTTGAGAGATGTTGGTGTAGGTTCGTAGTCTTGTCCGTTTCTTCTCTAAATGAGCCCAATCACTGTATTTTACTTCCAAAAAATTTAAAATACCTAAAAAAGAACGATTAAGTACCTATTTTAGGCATAAACACACGATTTAGAGGGTTAAACGACCCTGAAAAGGTGTATAAAATGACACCTCATCAAATACCCCTACACTTAGGATTTGCTTGTCCTCTAGGCTTTTCTACCTAGACAATAGCAATATGAGGGTCATTTTACCTACTCTTTAAAAGTATTTTACAACACAACCTTCTAGACCTCGTAATTAAAAGCACGAAAAGTAAATACTAGCACCTCACATAAGTGTTTGGGATTCTCTCTTTCACTCGGGTGTATAATAAATTATAACAAAAGGGGAAACGGAAAATCAACACTCATTACATGTCAAAGCATATAAATTACCATAGGCTTGGTAAAGGATCAAACCTCCACCGCTAGGTGCAAGCATATCATTACTATTCACAGAAGGTCGTTTTAAAGTTGTGGGATGTAGGTGCATGATAACATATAATGGAAACGGAAACGGATGGGATACATTTGGGTGGATTTAGAGTGGAAGGGTTAGCTAATTATTTACACGAATACACTTCGGTTTGGTTGCTAAGCCAAGACTCGAACAAAGATAAACAAACTCTACACAACTCTACATCAATCTCTTTCTTTTTCTTTTCTATTTCTCTTTTTTTTAATAACATAATACATCACAACATGGGGTTTATAACACGTACCCCTACCTTTGAGCTTTACATGCTCGATATTTACAATCTAACTAATGGCCCAATTTGAGGTGGATCAAAATAACATGGAATGCCATCTAACAACGATATGGGGTATTGACTTAACTTTTATACCCCATTCCTTCCACGAAATACATACTAACCATGAATCCCAATCGACCCAAAACAATATTTACAAGGATTAAGACCTTAGCACCGTGTACGCAATATTAACTTGGGTTAAACAAAAATGTACTAAAAGCGAGTACATACAAGGAAGGCTAAGGAGATTTGGAGTAACAATTGTTTAAAGGGTATAATGCTCTTCATTAAAAGTCTGGCTTAAGGCTTAACCAGAAAATTACAAGAACCGTGAAAAAGGATAGGCTCGGAGGGTTATACTAGGGTATCCTGCACTAAAAATGAGTGCATGGCAAGGGTGTGGGATAGTTATATGATCGGTGTGACCATCATAACAATTACAGGTTTAAAACATGGGTTAATCCTAATGCCTCTTATCAAGCAAATCCTAATACTTACTATGCGGTCTTGGGATGCATCACAAAAACAAGTTCTAGAATTTAATATGCTACTGGGGTACTCTCATAATCCTAAAGTAACCAATACCAATGTTCCAGAAAAGGTGACAAAACCACGCATACACATCCGTAACGACAGAATAGACACACATGATTGCTCACTCCTTAACTCGAACAAGCTAAAGGTATAATATCTAAGGGCGAACCTCACATTGTGGGGGTGGAATTTGAGGGTTTTTGTGCTAGTAATATAAATTCCTATCCATGAGACGCTATTAATACTTGGTTTTCGTCGGTATGTGTCATAAAAAAAATTAATTTGGGTAAAAATCACCTCTTATGCTATGTTTCGATATATTACCCATCATTTTAAGGACAAAGCAAATGGCAAATGAAAGAATAGTTTCTAAGGCTTATTTTCCCCCTACACTTAAGTTGAACATTGTCCCCAATGTTCTATATAAGTACCCGTTAAAACGAATAAAGGGAATAGAAAACAAGGAAAAGAAACTAGTACTCCCCTGGTTTACTCAATAATGGAGAAGAAACATGCGATAACTGGTTAAATCGTCCTCCGAGAATCATCCAATGAAACTTCCTAAGAACTTCCAAGCTTCTTCTCATCAAATATAACCTGTAATCAAAGACAAAGACAACTATACCAAGCATAAAATGTGCGATTTACCAATATACAATGTGAATTTAGGGTTCGACTCGATAAAGCAGTAAAGATAGGATGAGAGAATTGTTAAACTCATTAGGTATTTGCAGGTTTATAACAGAAGAATACATATATTAAATGTTATGCAAGTTTTATTTTCAAAAATAATTAAAAACTTTAAGTTTTCTTGACCTGGGCGTTTGACGCCGTCAGGGTTTGTGTGACCCCGTCACAGGTGACGTGGTGACGGCGTCGCGTGTTAATCGTGACGCCGTCTCCACAGTCTGTGAAAACGAAATTTTTGTTTTTGATGAAAAATTTCCTGCACTTGATTCCATAAGTTAATTCCTGTACAAATGGCTGCATAAAACCTGAGATTTAACAATTCAATCATATGACTCGAAACTGACGCGAATTAATCTTAACAATTCATTTAACATGTTTGAATTTGGCTCAAAAGCCGGATAAATTCCCCTACACTTATTGTTTGCAAAATACCTTTGATTGAAATTAAGACGAGGTTAAAGACAATACAAAGCATGATTACAAGATAGTTCAAACATAATAAAACAAACTATAAAGAATTAAAACACACATGACACTCCTAATTGCGGGAAAAGTAAATTGGGTTGCCTCCCAAGAAGCGCTTTTCTTTATTAACGAGTCTTGTAGCTAGACTCGAAGTCACACGTCCTTACGTGACTTCTCCTTTATCATCCATTCCTCCTTCTACTTTAACAGGAGCGGGTTGTTTATTTTTGAAGTTGTTGCTCCTCCATTGGTTGAACTTCATCTCCTTCTCAAGGTGGAGTTTTATTCTTTCTTCCCATTCTAGCACTAACCTATTTACAGTCATGATAGGGGCTATAGGCTCTATGTCATTCTTAACTCCTTTGTCAGTAATACAGGAGGAATCGGATCCTATGGAAACTTACCTTACTTTTTACTGACCTTAGAGTTATGGTGCCTGTATCAAACTTAATTGTGGCCTTGGCCGTTGTCAGGAATGGTGTTCCTAAGATGAAGGGCCACTTTTCATTTTCTTTGATATCCATAATCACAAAGTCTATGGGGAATACATGTTTAGTGACGTCTACTAACACATCCTTAGCTATTCCTAAGGGGTAAATGTACGAGTGGCTAGCTAGTGATAGTCTAATGTCTGTCTCAGCAGGCCTTTCGTCGGTAAGTCTCATGAATGTTCATCGACAAGAAGGGGTCAAAGTAAGCTACAGACTTTCTAAATCCAATCATATATTAGAATGCCAAGTCATCCCCATCGAGACTATTAATTGCCTTTTCTGATGTTAGCATTTCTAATTTTGTACTCAATTAATTCATTTAGCACTTCTCCGTCACGAATCTTGTCTGAAATGAGGAAGGGATGAAACTAAGGGGTGTGTCAAATGATTCATCATAGTTCAAGGTTATTCATATTGGTCTCATTAGGTTGGTTGGCGAAGTCATTAAGGAATCGTTTAATACTTTCTAAGCGAGAGTCAACAAAAGCTGAAATTCTGTGTAGCTCATGGAGCTCTTAGGTGGCTTGTGCGCGCAGCGCAGCTGGTAGGACAAGGCGGTTACTTATTGGTGGTGGATTCGAGTTATCCATGATGAAGAATGGAATAGTCAATAAAAATTACGAACAAACACACAAAGAAAAGATAGACTACGAGAAAGCCTATTTATGGAAAATAGAGCTTACTTGAAAGGATTCTAGCCAGTAGAACTAAAGCTAAACTATGATAATAACCTATCTATACCCTGGCGGCGACGGCAAAAACTTGATGCGGTCGTCGTTGGACTTCTATAAGAAGTTTTACAAATCCCTAGGCAAAGTACCTAATCGTTGTAGTAGTATAGGCAAGACTTGGGGGGTTGTTATCGTTCACTCAGGGAATAGGTTAGGAAGGCTTGATCATGATCTAACAGAATTCTAAGGGTTGAGAGAAGATTATTTTTGTATTTTTGTATTTTATAGAAAGCAAGTAAATGATATAATTGGAGAGGTGGTTGGTTTTAGCTATTAAACTAAATATAAATCTAAACTAATGGTGATAACAATAAGATAAAAGACTGAGTTTATTTATATTATATTTCTCTTCTAGATTGCTTCTCCTAGTTGTTGTTGCTTTCTAACATTGTGATGGATCTGTGTATTTTTTTTCCTAAAGTCATGGAACGAATTGCCCGAACCCGCCTGTCTACTTAGTATTCCGCTAAAGTTACAGCACAGTAAGGTAGTATGAAGACCCTACTTACTAGGCACTAGGAGTACCTTTGTGATGTGTAATATATTAAAGTGGATAATCCATATTAGGGGGGCAAGGTAGTATGAAGAGTGTTAACGAGCGGCTTCCTTTCTCACAATCATGTTTCTTAGAACATATTCAACAGGCGATACAGACAAAAGCTGGTTTTCTAGGACCTAACATGCAAGATCTATCACAAAATAGCAACACCAATAGATCTACAAGTCTAGGTTTCATACTATCATAATAAAACAATTGGAGTTTAGCCAAGAATGTTATAGATAAAGCAAAGAACATAGATGAATCAAACAACACATAGATTATTAATGATTACAATAAACATTACTTGATTCTACATGAGTTGGAAGAAGTACAATAGGATTTTTAGGCCCTAAATTCGTCCCTAACAGCTGCTAAACGAACTAGGGTTCGTACCCTCTTTTTATTCTAAAGTTACACCCTCAAAACCCTAAATTCGGGTTTGTATATATAGGAAAATTGCTGTTATGGCGTCGCATTTTAATCGTGATGCCGTCATGAAAGAGAATATTCTAGATAATGGACTGGGTCGTGTACTCTGACGCACGTAATGGAATCTTTGTGACGCGTCTTGATCTTCGTTGTGACGGAGTCACGTTGTATTTTGTTGACGCTGGTCTCCAGCTGTTGAGAACATTATCTTGAGTGATGTTGGTGTAGGTTCGTAGTCTTGTCCGTTTCTTCTCCAAATGAGTCCAAGTCACATGTATTCTTCCAAAAGCCTTCTAAATGAGAAATACCTAAAAAGGAACGATTAAGTACCTATTTTGGGCATCAATGCACGATTTAGGGGGTTAAACAGCCCCAAAAAAGTGTATAAAATGACACCTCATCAGTTACTTTGCTTCTCCTAATTCTAATGCTTTGTCATACTTGTGATGCGATGTGTAAGTATTTCCTAAGTCATAAATAAATTACACGACTCGGCCGTCTACGTAATTTTTGTTAATGGCATCGCACAATTAGGTAGTGATGAAGACTTTTACAAGGACACTACAGGATACATTACGTGCATTAAATATACTTTAATGTGAAATCATCCATACTGAGTAGGTAGTATGATGACTGTTATGATGGAATACTTTTACACAATCACGTTTCCATAGACGTCTATGCACAATGTTATATTCTAAGCTAGTTTTCTAAAGCCTAACGTTGCACATCATCAACAAGAAGCAATTAAAACGATTACAAACTAATTTACATGCAATCATGAAGCAAACCCAATAAGATATTAGCCTAGCATGTTAATGATGAAGCGAAAAGACAGTAGTTAATAAGGACAAACACTTAGACATATTTAAAGATTAAAAATATAAAAGAACTTCAATGATCAAACATGGAGTGTAGTGCGTTACTCAAAGGGGGTTTGAGATTACACTAAAAATTGACCTAACTACTGATGATAATCGGTTCTCTAATAATGGAATCTCGAGTTCCACTCTTTAAACCCTAATTATGGGTTTTGTATATATAGAAAAACACGTGACGGGCGTGCAAGATCTTGGTGCCGTCGCTTCACCAACCTTCTAAGGTTTCTTTAAGTCGGTTACATTATGACGCCGTCTCAAATACTCTGACGCCGTTGCTTGGACATCCTGACAGCGTCACCATTATTTCTGACGCCGTCTCCACAGTCTGTGAGCGATTTCTTCATCGTTTGGTGTAGAGTTGTAATCTTGTCCGTTTCTTCCCCAAATGAGCCCAAGTCACGTGTATTTCCTTCCAAATGCTATTCAGAGCTAAACACATAACAAGTACGATTAAGCATGTATTTTCAGGATATATTTGCATGATTTTAAGGGAAATGACCAAAAAGTGTATAAAATTAAACCTCGTCAACCGTTAACTGTCATTAGGTAAAGGTGCGTTCGTATAACAAGGGTTCTTAGGAAAAATAGCTGTTTAACAATAAAAATGACAAGACCTTATATAAATGAGTCAGAAATTGTCAAAGAGTCGAAAATGTCATCTAACTAACCTCAAAACAAACGGTTGTCACATAAACTGACTTAAAAAATTCAAAAATTTTAATGGGACAAGAAGGTAGAGCCAGCATTTCAAATACTAAAGTAGAAACTTTGTAGTGCGTCGATTTTAGCCCTACCAAAAGGAACTAAAAATTTTGTAGTTTACTACGACGCCTCACATAAAGGATTAGTTGTTGTATTAATGTAAAAGAAAAAGGTTATAGCTTACGCCTCTCGATAACTGAAATTTCATAAAAAGAATTATACGACTCACGGTCTAGAATTAGGAGCAGTAGTGTTTGTCCTTGAGATTTGGAGGCACTACTTGTATGGTACGAAAGTGTTTACTGTGTTTACGGACACATAGGCTTACCCAACACAACCTTGACCAAAAGGAGTTAAATATGAGGCAAGGTCGATGGTTAGAATTACCTAGTGATTACGATTGTAAAATTAGTTAATACCCTAGAAAAGCAAACGTTGTAGCGGATGCTCTAAGCAGAAAATAGAGAGCTAAGCCTTTAAGAGTTCGAGCCTTAGTAATGACAATTTATTCAAACCTAGTGTCACAAATCCGTGATGCACAAGTAGAAGCACTCAAGGAAGAGAATATTAAGGATAAGAACTTATGTGGTATGGACAAGAAGTTTGAGACTTGTCCAGATGGAACTCGATGTTTCATGAACAGGAGCTGGTTACCACGTTTTGGTGAATTAGGAGATCTGATTATGCATGAGTCGCATAAATCTAAGTATTCTATTCGCCCAGGATCATATAAGATGTACCATGATCTAAAACAGTTATATTAGTGGCCGAATATGAAGGCAGATATTGTCACTTATGTCAGCAAGTGTTTGACATGTTTGAAGGTAAAAGTTGAATACTAAAAACCACCCGGTTTATTGGAACAACCTGAGATACCAAAATGGAAATGAGAATGGATAACAATTGACTTTATTACCAAGCTTCCTAAGACATCAAGCGGTTACGATACTATTTGTGTGATAGTTGATCGTCTTACCAAGTCCGCCCATTTTCTACTAATGAAAGAGACAAATAAGATGGAGAATTTGACGTGATACTTCTACTTAATGGAAAGTAGTCTCAAGGCATGGAGTGTCAATATCAATTATCTCAGACAGAGATAGCCGATTCACATCTCGCTTTTGTTAGTCACTCTAGAGAGCTTTAGGAACTCGTCTGGACATGAGTACTACAATCATCCACAAACTAATGGCTAGATTAAAAGAACTATCCAAACACTAGAGGACATGCTACGAGCTTGTGTTATTGATTTTGGTAATGGTTGGGATAAGCATTTACCCCTAGTGGAATTCTCATACTAACAATTGTTACCACACCGGCTTTAAGGTGTGCACATTCGAAGCCGTTTACGGTAGAAGTGTCAATCACCCGTCTACTGACCGAGGTTGTTGATAGCCACTCACATGGTCTAGAGAATACTCATGAACCACTGGAAGATCATCCAATTATAAAGACAGAATGCAAGATTCCACAGGATTGTTTAAAGAGTTAATGTTGATGTGAGGCATTAAACGCTAGAGTTCCAAGTTGAGTTAAGGTTATAGTTAAAATTTCTCCTTTGGAAAGGGGTGTACATTTTGTCAATCGAGGAAAGATAAACCGAGATTTACCGGAACCATTTAAGGTGTTATCTAGGGTTGGACCCCGTAAGCTTACGACTCGAACTTTCGTAAGATCTAAGCAAGGTTCACACACGTTTCAATTATCAAAAATCGAAGAAGTGTCTATATGATTAATCATCGTCATTCCCATTGGAAAATCATATTGGATGACAAAACTTATATTTCGTTGAGGACCAGTTGGATTTATGGAATGAGAGGTCAGTCGTGAGCAACTATCCGTTTTAAATCGTCTAAAGTTCAATGATATTACCTGGAGAGGTCATGAATTCACATTGGAATGGAAAGATCAGTTTCGAACCAAATATCCTCATCTTTTTATAGACACCCTACAACCGGATACCACAAGCTGAGTTTCAGGATAAAATTCTTTTAACGAGGAAAGACTGTAACAACCGGCATTTTTCTAGGTTGATATTTGACTATTAACTTCGAACATTTCATTTTAAACGTTTATGCATTTAATGTTAGGATTAATAAAAAGACTCAGTCACCCCATGTATTTTCATGTTTAGCATAGCTCGTAGTTTTATTAAGTAATCGTATGATTTATGGTTTGTGGCCGACTATTTCCCACTGTAGCCCAACCATACCCGTTTTATGGGGCATTTCTGTAAGTAACTATTTAAAACCCTCTCCACAATGGAGAGGGTGGTTGGAAAAATAATTGACACACACTCTTTAGTGTGTTTTTCTCTAGTTCTCTCCCACCATTTCTCTCTCTCTACTTTCTCTCTCTTAGATCATAAGTGTGTGAAATTTGGAACCTACAATTTGCATCAGAGCTACGTGTGGATGCGTGGTTGATTCTTGTGGGTTAAAACAAGATCAAATGTGTGTAATTATTGACGAAAAAATCAAACCCGAAATTTGTGCTAGATGTGTGAATGTTTATGTTAGTAAGCAAGTTATAGGCATACGGTAGCTATTGTGCAAGAGAAATCAAGCTAAAAAGTCAAAAAGGGTGATTATGAAGGCGATTTTTGGTGAAATAAATGTATTGTTCGCGTTGCGTTTTGACTTTTTGGCAAAATTCATGTTGAGTTTTGATGTTCCTTCATGTGCAGTTTGATGTTCTTCATGTTGCGTTTTGATTTTTTGGTTGCGTTTTGATTGCAGGTTGCGTTTTGAAGAAATTTCATTGCGTTTTGAAGAAATTTCATTGCGTTTGGAAGAAATGGTCATTGCCGTTTTGAAGAAACATTTCATTGCGTTTTGACCAAAATTTCATTGGTTTTTGAAGAAATTTCATTGCGTTTTGAAGAAATTTCATTGCGTTTTGAAGAAATTTCATTGCGTTTTGACCAAATTTCATTGCGTTTTGACCAAATTTCCATTTGGGGGGGTTGTTTTTGAACAAGATTCATTGCGTTTTGACAAAGTAACTGCGTTTTGGTGTCATCTGCGTTTTGGTGTCATTGCGTTTTGGTTGTCAACTGCGTCTTTGGTAAAGATAGGCACTGCGTTTTGACAAGAATCTTGTGTGAAAGAAAAGGGTTTCAGTAAAACAGCCATAACTTTTGATCCGTAAGTCCGTTTCAGTCCCGTGACCTCTCAAATCGATGAAAAAAACGTGACGGATCACGCTGTAACACATCTTTAGTGGTTAAGATTTTTCAAGGCCAAAAGCATGTTTACTATGAGTTATTTGACATTTTTTCAAATTTTGGAATTTGTTATTTTTATTTTTTTTAAAGTTTTTTTTCCTCTTTCTGTTAGACTTGTTGTGTTCTAGCTCACGGGCCCAGTCTGTATTTTTAGGCCCGTTTCAGCTTGGTGAGCCTATTGAAACAAACGACTGTAACCTAGCCAGACGATTATCTGTTTTTAGACATTTTAACCATTGGCAGCTGATTACCGAATTATTCATTCACGGTTTTATATTTGATTTTGTAAAATCCCGTTAATCTTTATCGGTTTTAATCCATGACTGTAAAATCCGTGAAGTTAATTGCATTTTAAACCACAACATCAATCACAATTTTCTACTCAAGATCCATTAATTTTATTTCTCACATCGATTTCAATGGAATCTTCTTATTCTAATTCAAAAGAGAGAGAGCTTCAACTGACGAACGACTCTCAAACAAAGGCACTCTCTGCATGACATGGTTTGAACACTCGAGATCCATCTTCTGATTCTCTATATTTTCTTAATTCGCCTTATGCTGTTGATGCTATTTAAACCAGCATTTGCTCATTCTTTGGTGTCGAGATCAGACTTTCAAATTAAAGATGTTTTCATAATCTGATCAGTTAAGGCTACAACTTTGAAAGAGAGTATATTCATGGGTTAATGCAAAGACTTGTCTTCAAGCACTCAGAACACAGTTCAAGGGATTTCTTGCCTCCAAAGGGGTAAATGCAACGGATCTTCTGAATCAAGGTTGGCAACAAGACTTCGAAGACTTCACGCGCTGTGAACCTAGTGCGTACAGACGTGATTTACTTGAGAACCTGGATACACTTGAAGCGGTCATTCATAGAGCTGTAATTACTATACGGGAGATTACAGCTACTAGTCACATGATGCTCAGTAAACCTGTTCAAGCAGTGGATCGACGTCTGAATGGTCTCTAAAAGCAGTTGGATAGAGTCAGAAAAACCACAATGCACTCAGCTAATCAATGATGAAACTCAGTTACAACAACACGAGAGTTTGGTCACTGAAGCGTAAACATTAGAGGATATTGAACAGGACGTTAAAGCATTGGATGATGGGTCGGTTATTACAGAAAGCAGCGAGACAAAGTCAGATAAGCATGATACAAGCAGCAGTTCAGGGACTTATATCACACATGTTGTGGATGCAGATATCAGACAGTAAATGCCAAGTTCCATCTGCTGAGGTACATTTGACTGCTCCACATAATGTCCTTGCTAATGAACAAAAGCATACTGATCAATCTGAACCAAGGTATGACACATATCTGTTGGAAAAGGTTGATAGCAATACCACTCCCGATTCAACAAATATGTGTCATAGGGGAGGAGAGATTGACCAGGATGCTAAACAATATCAAGCAAAAAGTCCTTTGCTTAACGCTTATAATGAACTTTCAAACAGATTTCTACAACTTGAAAAACATTGCATTTCACTTGAAATTTCAATGCAACAAAAGAAGAACGTCTTCAAGTAACAACCATGTAAAAACCAGGATCGCTCCTGAGTTTTGTGAATTTTTGAGATAAATGATTTGAAAGCTCAGCTACAAGCAAAACCACACGATTTGCAACTTAAAGAATCAAATTAAAAGTGTAAAGGAAGCAAGTAATGAAGCCAAGGTTAAACATGAAATTGATGTTTTGGAAACAATAAACATTGAACTAGAAAGTAGTGTGGCTAAATTACTTGCAGAGAATGAGAAGTTAAATAAGGAAAATGAGCATTTAAAACAGACTTACAAAGAACTTTATGATTCTATCAAAAAGACACGAATTCAGACGAAAGATCATAATGACTCACTGATTGCTCAAGTAAATAGTAAGACTGTTGAAAATGCTGATTTAAAAGCTCAGATTCAGGAAAAGGTTTTTGCGAATGTAGCATTGAAAAACGAATTAAGAAAGTTAAAAGGAAATAGCGTGGATACTAAGTTTGCAAAACCATCAATCTTGGGGAAACCGGTTTTACAACCACCCAGAAACCAATCAGTTGTTAGACAACCGAATGCGTTTAAATCTGAACGACCTAACTTTTCAAAACCACGGTTTGCCTCCCAAGTTGATGTGAATAACGTTTTGTCAAAACCAGTCACTCCTCATTATTTGCCTAAAGTTCGAGAATATGTGCTTGCAAAACCTCATCACGTGATAGCACCTGGCTCATCTAGGAATAGTCAAGAAGAATCGTATGATTCAAATGATATGGCTCATAATCACTCTCTAGAGGAAGCTAGAAAAAAGACACAAGAAAGAAATAGGAATTCAAAACCTAGTGTGATGCATACTACTAGTCTACAAAACACTACTAATGGTAGCAAACCAAATCCTAGGAGCAACAATCAAATATCTAGGAGTTTGCCTGTATCTAAGAGTAGTTGTGGAATGTCAAATGGTGTGTCGCTAGTAGATCACTCTAGGAATTCTAGCTCTTTTTCTGACTCCAAACACGTTGTTTGCTCATCGTGTCATAAATGTGTCTTTGATGCAAATCATGATAATTGTATAACAAAATTCCTAAAAGAGGTGAATTCTCGTGCTAAGATTCAATCCCCTAAGACTAGAAACAACAACAAACCCGTTGAACCAAAGAGTCATACTCAGAAACCTGGTAGGCAGATTGCTATAGGACAAAGGTTTTCTCCCACAAAGTCTTCCGCTGTGCATGAGAAACCAAACACTCCTAGATCTTGTCTTAGGTGGAAACCGACGGGTAGAATTTTCAAGATTGCTGGTCTTAGGTGGATACCTACTGGAAAGATGTTCACCGATAACACAACCAAAGTTGACAGTGAACCTCCAAATGGTTCAAATGATGATATCACTAACCCATATGAATGCAATCAAACTCTTAATGTCAGTGCAGGTACTACTAACTTAAGCGCATGTACATCTTGTAATCTTATAAAGGAAAGACTCAAAGTTTGGTTGCCGAAAAGACTGATATCTCATAAACCAGTGGTTCAAGGGATTCAAATCTGATGCACATAAAAAATGACGTCTGTTCACATCAGTTCAGGCCTCACTCTTCATCGATAGATGACGTCTGTTCACATCAGTTCAGGCCTCACTCTTCATCGATAGATGACGTCTGTTCACATCAGTTCAGGCCTCGCTCTTCAGTGACCAAATGGCGTCTGCTGACAACTCTTCAGGCCCCGTTCCTTAAAAGAAAAGAAAAATGTACGCTTCAGTGCGCTTTATCTTTAGAAGAAGAGAAATCTTCTTGTTGCATACTATGATCAATACGGTTTAACTTTTTGGGTAAAGATATACGGGTTTAACTTGGTCCACTCTCAATGTCAATGGGCTTTCTGAAGAATTCAGTTATAGACCCGGTTTTAATTAATGACACCTGCAACATCCATTTAGGACACGCACCAAACAACGGTTTGCTCACAACCTTGTACCCCACCAACTAGAAATGATTGGGATCGTTTGTTCCAACCAATGTTTGATGAATACTTCAATCCTCCACCAAGTGTTGTTTCTCCAATCACCAGTAGCTATTGCATAAAGAGATGTTGATTTAAGCCGATTACAACCTGTGTCAACTCAGTTACCAAGATGCACCATCAACAAGTATCCCATCAATACAAAAACAAGAACATTCTCTAATTATTTCTCAAGGTGTTGAAGAATCACCAAAAACACCACACTTTAATGATGATCACTCATGAAGTTCTTCTTGAAATATTCAACCTTTCAAGGATCGTCATTAAATGTGAAGCATCCCACACTCCATTTAAACTTCTTGGTAAATGGACTAAGAATCATCCACTATCAAATGTGATTGGAGATCCTTCTCGATCTGTCTCCACAAGAAAGCAACTTAAGACTGACGCTATGTGGTGTTATTTCGATGCCTTCCTAACTTCAGTTGAACTGAATAATTTCAAAGAAGCAATGCTCGAACCCTCCTGGATTGATGCAATGCAAGAAGAAATACATGAATCTCCGAGAGACTTGCAAGTATGGGAATAGTACCGAAAACAGAGTCCCGAGCTCGTAGTTGATAAAATTAAAGAGGATCTTCAAGTCAAGAGAGACGAGTGTGCGGTGTACTCAAAAACCAAGGCTTGATAGTTTGCTAAAGGATATCGTAAAGGAGGAATAGACTTTCGAGGAAATCGTTTGACACACTCTTGCCAGAATAAACCATTCGTATCCTTCATTCTAATGCTACTACAAGAAACAATGACAATCTATCAGATGGATGGTCTAACCGCTTCTGAATGGTGAGCTACGCGAAGTGGTTTATGTTTCTTAACCGGAAGGATTCGTAGATCCAGACAAGCCAAATCACATGTACATGCTCAAAAAGGCACTCTATGGTCTTAAACAAGTTCCAAGCACGTGGTATGATATGCTGTCCAGTTTTCTACTATCACAAGAATTCTCCAAGGGTGGCTTTCGATGTGTCTAATCTATTTTACCAGAAATGCAGGCCGCGACAATCTTATTGGTAACAAATTTTAATGATCAACGATATAATTTTTGCCTCAACAAATCCTGCCTATGTGTGATGATTTCTAAAAAAAATGACTTCTAAATTTAATATGTCCGATGATGAGGCAAATGACTTTCTATTTATCTAGGACTTCAGATTTCTCTCAAAATCCAGAGGCTTCTTCTAACCGTCCCCATTATGCCCTTGAAATAATAAATAAATATGGTATGCTATCTAGAGATCCCGATGACCACCCCTATGGTGACAAAAGTAAACTGGATAAAGATCTACAAGGGAAACTAGTTGGATCTCCCATACAGTACCTTGGTAATGTTGCATGATTGGATCCTCATGTATTTGATATCCAGTATACTCGACCTTATCTATGAAGTCTGCTTATGTGCTCGGTATCAGCCAAAGCCTACCGAAAAGTACCTACGTGCGGTTAAATGGATCTTTCGATACATAAAGAGAACCATTAACATGGGTCTTTGGTACTCGAAGGATACCGATATGTCTCTAATAGCATATTTAGACGCAGATCACATAGGGTGTCAGGACACTAGACGCAGTACATCAGGAAGCGCTCAATTCTTAGGTGACAAACTTGTTAGTTGGTCTTCCAAGAAGCAAAAGAGCACTGCGATCTCGAATACAGAGGTTGAATATATTGCCTTATCTGGATGTTGTGCTCAAATCCTATGGATGCGATCACAACTAACAAAATATGGGTTTACATTCAATAAGATTCCTCTGTACTGCGACAACAAAAGTGCGATTTGTCTATGCTGCAACAACATTCAACACTCTAGAGCCAAGCATATTGATGTACGCTACCATTTGATAAAGGAGCAAGTAGAGAATGGAATAGTGGAACTATATTTTGTTTGGATGAAATATCAACTGGCTGACATCTTCACCAAACCCTTGCCACGAGAAAGATTCAACTTCTTGATCGAAAAGCTTGGTATGAGAAGCATGTCTTCGAAAATGCTAAAACGTCTGATAGAGGAAGAGGACTAGTAATGGTGGTAACTCGTGGTATATCCTGTGTATTATATGTATATATGAAAACATAAAAACCTAAAAAGAATTTTCATTTTATATAAATTTTCAAAAAGAAAATATAAAAATATAAAACCAGAAAAGAAAATACATAATTAAAAAAATTAAAAAAATACAATAATAGGCTTTCATGACATGTCTTCTGAAAATCGATAACATTTACGGCCTTAGAAATGTCATTCAATAATGATACGAGGCTATAAATGAAGTTCGAGCAGAAGTTCAAAATGTTTTAAAACATGTCATATGGCTTGCTATTATTTCCGATAGCAACCTGATCTTCAATTTAAAGGCAAGTATTTCAAAAAAGAAAACTTGACCTCTCAACGGGAAATTCAACTTCATATTCATTCAAAGGATTGTGTTTACTTTGCAACATAACCCGTGCTTCGTTTATACAAATTAATGTACGTGTCAGTGCATTTCTTTGTCAAAATAAGAGAAATCTTATTTTATGGTGTTGATTTTCAAAAAACAAAATAATCATCTTTCGGTTTCATTAGAAAATGAGTTTTCAAGGCATTTGATCACTCAAACAACGACTACAGCTCTTTAAATAGAAAACGGATCATTGTTTGAGAGGGAGACAATGTCAAATTTCTTCTTCAAAGTCTTCAAGTAATAAATGGAAAACGGTTGTTAAACAATAACAGGATAATATTTAAAGGAGAGTTAATTAATTTTAACTTATTTGAGCATTATATGTTATGTGTTTATACCTTTAGAGATTTAATATCAAATCTTTAGGCCTAGTCTAGTTTATAATAGTTTAGGGACTAAAAGTGTTAAAAGTGAAACTAGTTTAAACCTTAAGAAATGTTATTAAGTAAAATGCAAAAGGGTATACACTTGAGGGGGCATTTGTGCCAAGCTTGAAAAGATTTAAACATAAATACCCCCTTACCCTGGTACTTTCACACACAAACACAAACACACTCAAAGTTTTTTTGTTTCCCTCCCTCTCTTTAAATTCGTCACCCACAAAATCATCTTCAAAACGTGAATTTCAAGCGTTAAGGTAAATTACAAAAGTGTTCCTTTCCATCTAAACAACTAATATGCAAAAGGAATTAGGTTGCATCAGGATTTTTTAGCTCGAAATCCCTAGAAATTGGTTTAGGGTTCGTGAAAATCAAAAGTGGACCAAATCCAAAGTTAATTGAGGGGTTTTGATAGGTAAGGGGTGTAGAACTCACGTGTATAACAGTTTTACATGAGGATAACGTATGATTGCTTTATGCTTGATTCTTGTGTTCGAAAAATTAGGTTTTAGGGAAAGACTTGAAAAAGTTTGTGGGTTTGTGGTTAAGATGTGTTAGTATGCCTTCTAATTGCTTGAAATTTGAAGTTCGTGTTAATTCAAAATTACATGGGGCGATTTATACACTGTGGATATAGGGGGCGATTTATACACTTTCTTATAGGGGGTGATTTATACGTCAATCATAGGCGGTGATTTATATGTTTCCTTATAGGCGGCGATTTATACGTTTCCTTATAGGCGACGATTTATATGTTTCCCTATATGCAGCGATTTATACGTTCTCTATAGGCAGCGATTTATACATATCTCTATATGGGGCGATTTATACACACGACATTAAGGAGGCGATTTATACATTTTACATTAAGGGGGCAATATATACACTCTTCATTAAGGGGGCGATTTATACACTGGTTAAAACATAAGGCAATTTATACACCTATTCTAGGGGGCGATTTATACATAGAATTATATGGAATGATTTTCTTGCTAAAATGTTTTCACTAGATAACTTATTTTAGGTTAATTCTTCTGTATATTATATGTAAGTTGCAATCCTAACTGTGTTTGTCCAATTGTTAGTTTGTTGACTCAATAAGTTGACTTTCTGATTATTGTTCTTTGTTCTTTGTTTTGATTGAGTGCCTGATAATATGTGTTAATCGTGTCTAGTTAATGTCTAGAAGTTGCTTCTCTAAGTCTATCCCCATGAATCAAAGTTGTTAACCTATAATATATATCTGTCTTGTATATATAAACTGTATTCGACAAATCTTAGTAGAAACATGAATCCAGTTGCCGCTTAACAAGTTTCTCTCGACAATGCTTTGGTTGCTCCTGAGAAACGACTCAAGATTGAAAAATGCAACGCAATAATTGAGTTAAGCAAGCCACAAAGAGAAGAAACATATTAAGTCACATTGGATGCTCTTAAACACTCTCCATGCTATCCAACTTTCCTGATCACTACTGAAGTTCCTGAAGTATATATGCATCAATTCTGGAACACCATCAAGAAGATCAAAGATACAAATGCATACTGGTTTAAGTTGGATAAGAAAAAGTTCCGAATTAACACTGAAGTATTTCATGAGATTCTCCAGATTTGTCCTAGACTCCCAAACCAAGATTTTGTTGAACCTCCTTCCGAAGAAGAAATGGCTCCATTCATACAGGAGCTCGGTTACTCTGGCATGTGTGATATGCTATCTAAAATCTACACAGATCAAATGCACCATCCTTGGAGAACATTTGCTGCTATCATCAACAGGTGCATCTCTGGGGAGTCCATAGGTCTTGATAGGCTTAGGCCTTCAAGAGCTCAAATCTTGTGGGGAATGTTCAACCAAAAGAATATTGACTATGTTGCTTTACTATGGGAAGATGTTATGTTTCAAGCAGACATTAGAGAAATAAGTTCAGCACGTAAGGAGAACATGCCCTACCCAAGATTCACTAAAGTTATCATCAATCCTTTCATCTTTAAAGACAAAACCATCTCTATAAGGAACCAGATAATCTTCACACAGTTCGTGATGACACCTTGTTGGGTACATTGAAGTTTATCTCCAAAACACAAGAGTATAAGCAATATGTAGCACTGATTCCTAAAGAGATGATCAATCAAGATATTAAAGATTCTAAAGCCTACAAGAATTATCTTGCCTTTGCTACTAGACAAGCTACTCCTAAGAAAGCAAGGAAGTTTAAGAAAATTGATTCACCCTCAAAGAAATTATCTCCTAACTTAGAAGAACAACCTACAAAGAATCCTAAGCGAGCTAAGAAACTTGTCAAGAAGTCTACTACTGTGCCAACAGCAGGTTTTGTCATCAGAGACACTCCTGGTGTGTCTGTGTCAAAGAAGAAAGTACCAGCTAAGGTTGATAGAGGCAAAGCCATGGATTTCCTTTTTGAAGCAGCATTACTTGAAGATGCTTAGCTCAAGAAAGCCCTCAAGAAAAGCAAGCAGGACAATCACACGATTCATGCAAGTGGCTCAGGTGATGGAGTTGGTTCTTAACCAAAAGTTCCTGATGAGTCTCAAGACAAGACAACTGGTATAAATGAAGGAACTAGTACTAAACCAGGGGTTCCTGATGTACCTAAAGATAAATCTAAGAGTGAGAATGAATCGTGGGGAAATAGTGAAGATGATGATAGCAATGATGATGGCAGTGATGATGTCACCAATAATGATGATGATGATGATGTTGACAGTGATGCTGATGGTGACAATGAAGCAAGTAATAGTGAAAGGACTGATTCTGATGAAGATGAGAAGCCTAATCTTAATCAGAATGATGATGAAGAAGAAGAATATGAAGAAGAGTATGTACGTACTCCTGATAACTATGAATTCGCTGATGATGATGAAGAGTATGAGGAATTGTATAAGGATGTGAACGTAAGATTAAAAGATGTAGAACATGAAGAAGAAGGGAAAGGAGATGCAGAGATTACTAATGCTGGTAGTGATGATGGCACTAAAGAGACCACATATGAACAGGTCAAGGATGATGAACATGTAATACTTACAACTGTTCACGAAACACAGAAGACTGAAGTTCCATTGCAAAGTTCTTCTATCTCATCTGACTTTGCTACTCAATTTCTAAATTTAGATAACCCTTCACCAGCTAACACTGAAATTAATTCCATGATGAATATTGATGTCCGCCATGAAGAACCAAGTACTCAGACACCTCCTCTCCTTACCATACCTGTAACGGTAATCTCAGAAACTTCAACTCCAACTGCACCAACCATTCCTTTAACAATTCCACCAATCAATCCACTTTCATAATAGTCAACACCAACACCAACTTTTGCATTAACAAATGAAACAACTACAATCTCGATTCCTGCACTTCAAGATTTTTCATCTTTATTCGGATTTGACCAAAGAGTTTATGTCTTGGAAAAGGAGCTCTCTCAACTCAAACAAGTGGATTATTCTGCACAACTGCTCGAAACTATAAATTCACAAATTCCTACAATGATAGATGCTCAACTTAGCATAAGAATTGAAGATTCTATTCCGAAGGCTTTCTGGTCATACACTGCAGAATTTGAGAAGCAAGCTCAAGGTGAGAAGAAGAGATACATAGATCTCACTGAGAAATCAGTGAAGGATATTATCAAAGATGAAGTCAAGAGTCAATTTCCACAGATTCAACCAAAGGAAGTTGATGTGTCGTTGTGAGTAGGTATTTTATGTATTCAGTTTTACTATTTATTTTATACTGACTATACCTAAAAACGACACTTTAACAGGCAGTGTACCCGGTCAGATAGGAGTTTCGTGGTAAGTAGGGTGTCGATCACTAAGAGCGAGAGCGTTAATTCCTAATTATATTAGTATTTTAGTTATCTAAGTTAAACCTAAAACTAATGCAAAAAGGAGGGTTTCAGCCTAAGAGACTGGCACAGTTTTGGGTATTTAACCTAAGGTTTTGATGACAAGTAAAGCAATGAACACACACAAGAAGATAAATAAATGATAGAGGAGCGATCAAACACTAATGTAAGGAAAACGTATCAACCATGAATAATCTAATAAAACATAGGTTTGTTTATTTAGTGTAATGATTGACTTATTTCAAAGGGCATATCATTCCTAGACTTAGGCGGTACTTCTTCCTAAGACCTAGACACGCTAATTCTGTCATAATTAGACACATCTGCATAAAGCAAGCATTTGTTGATTATAATCTATCTTAGGAGATTAGTAATGGTGTTCTTACTAAACCCAAGCTCATGGAGACTTTACCCACTTACTGCTTAACGGCTCTTTATATACTAATAGTCTACTGTCCGAGTCCTTACCAATGGAATAAGAACGTACTCGTTGATCCCAGGGTCACCTGCTAGTCCAACTAAGCTCACTAAACTAAAGGCAAATATAGGTCAATATTTGTGATCCTATGATTCTAGATATATAAATTACAATATGGAGAGCTAACCCGAACTCTTAGCCTACGCCCAAACAACATCAAAGTTCCAACGCATTAAATATGTAGGACTAGACCCAGTTGAATGGTAGGTCACATACTTAAGCACATAAACAAGTATAAATTGATAAACATAAACAACAATCAATGATAAATTAAGCAATCGATATAAACAAACCAAACATTAAATCTTCATAAACATGGCTGATACCTAAAGGTATCAGCCGATAGTCATTGTAAAAATATACACGATTTCATATATGAACGATTAAAGAAAAGAAACCTTAACCGAATGCGTATTTGGTTATGCGAAGATTACAAGAGTTTTCCTATGATATTAAGGCTCTTTTCTGACCTTTTATGCTCTTCTATTCATCTCTTGGTCGACTTGGTGGTTTAGGGTTTCACTTGCATACCTAAAACTGAGTTTAGGGTGTTGTATTTATAGAGTCTGGAAACTGGTCGATACGCCGTATCAGACGATGTGGGATATAGCGTATTAGGGATTTCTTTGAGTAAGGACCACGGTTGTTATCTTTTAGAATCTTCATGAATACTAAATCTTGGATAAGGCGTATAGAGGCTCCTGGATACGGCGTATTGGGTCTTCAATCCTTCATGGTTATCTGTGAAGTGTAGGCACGGATATGCCGTATCTTCTTGATGGATACGGCGTATTAATGTAAAACCAGTTGGTTCTTTTTCATTGACCAGAGTATTATATACGGTGTATCGTTGATGTGGGTACGGCGTATTCTTCAAAGTTAAAAAATGGTCT
>BQNB010065661.1:0-12500 GCA_026074375.1 Tanacetum coccineum
CTTTAAATTCATTTTGAGAACACAGTGTAACACTTCTTCTCCTTCTTCTTCACTCCTTCTTCACCATTTATTCCGACGAGCATTACTTACTAAAAAACACTCTGATTTTTGATGATCTCAAAGAGTGTGGAGGGCACTCTTAAGATTTGCAGGGGGTACTGGACCTTTTCTCTACCAGTCAAATATATTTTTCTATATAATTTGTGTGTTCATAAAAATTTGGTAGGGGGCAAACCCCCCCTCCCCAACCAATGTCATACACATAGGTCAGCCCATGCTTCAGTGAGCTGTGAAGATGGCATAAAATTTGACAAAAGGAAAACGTTCGGGTTAGTCGGAGCATAAAAGTGAACCTTGCGAGCCGACTGATGTGAGAATGAGATATCATTTATTAAATATGAATTTTAGAGAGAGAAAGCAGAGAAGGAAATGTACAAATGAGTCGGTTATTTATAGGCAAACCATATAAATGACCTATATCTTGCCATGTGTCTCAATCAAATGGGCTGAAGAAGGCATGATCTCTTTAGTTCAGCCAATAGGAGAGCGTCTGTCGAGCTCCGAGATCATGCCCATGTGCGATGGTTTAATTTGCACGATCGGCAATAAAAGGACAACCGTTATTCCTTGTCGGGTCCACAAAATATTATGTTTTGTCATTAGAACGAAGCCTCATTCTCTTACGGCAGCTTTGGTTCCTCGAAAGCTCAGGCTCTGTTTGAGGTGGACTTGTTGTGTGTTGGTGGGTTCCTTTATGATAGCCTATTAGACTTTACGCCAATGATCACTTTAAAATGTCATGTGTACAAAATCCGATGCTAGACTTAGGCCGTAAGATTAGTACACCATCAATTTCGTTTTTGCTATAATCATATCACTAATAGTATCATTCACAAGAAATCTACGAAAGATGTAGGTTAGCGAAAACACCCCCGATTCTGGGTGTCTTTTAACATTAGTCATTGTCTATCCACAAAGAATGACTGACAATTCTCATATCTTAACGGAGCATCAACTGAAGTGATTACTAGCCAAGACTTAAGCCCGTGTCTTTTATCCACAAAACACTTTCAGTAGACTCATATATTTTTCGAAGATGTGTACAAACTGAACCAAAGGCTTTTGTATCATTTACAAGAAATCTATATCTTATCATGAGACATGACCTCAAAAGGTTAAGCAATGTAGTATACTAGTATGTTCATGATTCACGATTCATGATTGATCGTGATAAGTACATATTTAAGACTAAAGAATGTTATCTTAGATTTAACTAACTTACCACTTTTTCGAGTGTTATACTAACTATTTTTCTATGCTAATCCGGTTAATGTTTGAGTCGATTGGGACAATGTCTAACACATATGCGAGACACTTAAGAGTGAATTGCATGGGTCAAACTAAATTTTAATATGAAGCCTTTCGTGAATATTGGTGATCTTACTTATAAGCTTGTACCTTATCCTGGGAGCAACATCATTATACTTGAGTCAAAATGTTTACATGCTAGAGTATTTTCTTTTAAACTCTCCAAAACAAAATCCGCACAAGACCTAAATGCCTAGGGTTGAAAACTTTAATCATTTTTTTTGTTGAGAATGCTCTAAACTAAATTTCATAATGACATTACTCACAAGCAAACTAACTACTACGGTAATTCGTAAGGTTTAGGTTTGTTTTAGAATCTTTTATCATCTGTATTTATGGGTGCCGAGTGCGTCTAGTTTTTACAATGTTTAACAATGATATTTTGACCGATTAATAACAATTGAGGCCCTAATCATCAGGGTTAATTGTGTGCATGTCTAAAAGAATAATACCACCAAAATGATGTCCATTTTGTTAAACTAATTACTAATTACTCGTGTTTTACTAAAGAAGTATTTACAATTTTAACTATCATCACTAAAATGTTAAAAGTTAAGTAGAATTTCTATAGGTGTAAACAAACGGAACGATAACTTTTCATAAAATGGTGCCTATAAATTAACGAGCTAAATTCCGAATATAATGATTAAAGAAAATAAAAAGTAAAAGAAATATTAGAATTAAAAGACGATTTCGTGTTTTTAAGTTTTTAAGACCATCTGTAATAACATGGGTGTGTCTTTTGTACATTTGGCACCCCACGACCGAGTCTTGCTTAACACTGTCACCTCAAAAGCATGCTTTTTTGGCCAATGTTTGGGGAACTCGGCTGTTTGGACGACCAAGTCTTAGAACTGTGTTTGTGTGGGTCTATTTGTGATTTTGGTTTTTGTATAGTAGGTTTGTGTTTAAGTGGGATATGTTTTAGTATCGAAGTTAATTATCTTATCAAATAAAGTTAGTTATAAAATTGATTGTAAAAAGATAAACGTAGTTAACACTAAAATGACAACAATAAATGCAGTCTTTGATACTCTTTCTTATACTTTGGCTGTCCACAATGGTCGGTCGACCATGTAGGTTTATGTAGGTCGCATGTAGGTATCCTCATTGTGGAGTAGTGGTATTTGTGGGTCACTGAGTTCATTTTGGAGAAGTAAGTTGAATATCTGATAAAAGAGCAGTAAGAACTTTTATAAGTTCAAGGACCGTTTATGTCAGCTTCCCAAAGATGGTTATTAGCCAGAAAAGAAGTTTATCCAAGTTCTGCTAAGTCTCAAATTAAAGGGCTAAAGTGGAACTTTGGGTCTATATAATTTGAAAGGTTAGCTAGGGTTAGAGTTAGTTGTCTCTCTTATTTTCTGTAATCTTTGTGTATTTTTCTCTTCAGTCTTATTTCTTTTGTTATTTTGATATCATCCTTATATCAATCTTAGTCTGGTATATACACTGCAAGATTTATATATTTATTCAATCTTGCTAGGGTTTTTGAGTGAAAAGTGTTATTGTAGTGAGGTTTATTAGGATCCATCTGGTGGGGACTAATTCTTGTCTTTGTATTGTTTTTTGTTAACATCTATTTGGGGATTAACCTTTTTGTATTTTTCATTAATATAATAGCACAAGGAGAGGTTAGTTGAGTTCAAGATCTGTGTTCTTAGTATTGTTTTGATTTAGATTACATGGTATCAGAGCCATGTTGCTCTGAATCATGAAAACTTGATTTTATGGTTTGGTTATAATTTGGAGATTTCTTGATTTGTTGGTAGATTTGATCAATTAAGGGTTGAATCTTAACGACCGTGTTGAGATCGTCTATTTAGGTTTAGATCTGATGATTTATGGGTTTGATCAATTAGTGTTTCTTGAAACCCTAATTTGTCATTATTGGGGATTTTTGTTCCTGGTCGTTTTTGGGCTCATTCTTTTCATTTGTAACCTTTCACTAAGTGAATCAAGGGTGCAGGTGGTTGTTCTTAGTGTTCTTTCGTGATATAGCTTTGTAAGTAATATTTTCTTCCTTTAAGATTTAACAATATTTGAGTATTTTGGGTGCAAACAAAGTGACCATCCTTGATTTGCCACCTTCGAGTGGTGTGAAACCTTGCTTTGGTCACTCTCAGTTCAAAATACTTAGTATTCGTAAATCTTGGGTATGAGTTTTAGGGTTTAGTATGTATAGATTGCTGGAGGATATGATAGTTTAGATTTGTGGAGTTGCTTCATTGAGGTTGAGGTTTATTTGTTTTCTGATTGTCTCTTGGTTGTTTTGTTTGTATTCTATTGTCTGATTAATTATGTTGCAGTTCTTGGTTTGTTTAATTTGTTCTTATTCTAATTTTTGTTTGTTTCTTGTGTTTTGTCTATCTGTCATCATGGTTGGTCTTAGTAGTAGTGCTGATAATATTGTTCTGATTAATAATCTTGATGTTGGTGATCCTCTTCATATTCAAACCAATGATAATAGTAGTACTACTCTTATTCCATTTAAGTTGCAAGGTACTGAAAATTATAGGATCTAGGCTAGTGCTACAAATCTTGATTTATAAGTTAGAAATAAAATCAGCCTTGTTGATGGTACTTGTTTAAAAACTGCTTATAGTACAAGTGACGTGTTGTCTACTCAATGGGATAGATGTAATGCTATTGTTTTAACTTGGATTATAAATTATGTGTCTCAAGATGTTTATATGGGTTTGGTTTATTCTAATAATGTTGCTTCTATTTGGAAAGAGCTTGAAAGTACTTATGATAAAGTTGATGGTTTTGTGATCTTTAATTTGCTTTAAAAATTAATAATGTAAAACAAGGTGGTAGTTCGTTTGCTGATTATTATCATAGATTTACTCTTTTTGGAGAGAATTTGATGCTCTAACTAAATTACCTAAGTGTGTTTGTGAAGTTAAATGTTCTTGTGTTGCAAGTTCTGAGTTGGTCTTGCATCAGCAACTTATGAAGCTGATGCAGTTTCTGATGGGCCTGGATGACTGTTATCAGCCCATCAGAAGTGCTCTTTTTAACCAGGGACCCTCTCCATGAGGTAAAATATGCTTATACTACTATGTCTGAAGAGGAATCTCATAGGGGTATTCTTGAATCCTCTGGTGTATCTGAATCTAAGCTTAATGATACTTCTTTTGCTGCTAAGTCTTTTAACAACAGTAGAAGAAATTTTAATAACAGCACTAATAACAACAGAGGTTTTACTTCTAATAATAATGTCAATAGAGGTCCTAATCCTAGTCTAAATTGTAAAAACTATGGTAAGATTGGGCACACTATTGACAAATGTTTTGCAATTGTTGGTTTTCCACATACGTTTAAAAGAAATACTGATACTGTAAAACAAGGATTAAGTGCTAATACAGAGGTTAAACTTAATGATAAGCAATCTTCTTCTAGTCTCTCTTTTGGTTTTACTTCTTAACAGATGCAAAAGCTTTTCAGTATGATTAATGATAACTCTACTGGAAGCATACATGCCAATATAGCAGGTAGGGCTTCATTTTTCAACGGGAATGTTTGGTTTAATATAAATTTATTTAGGTTTTATTATGCCAACTCAAATTTGTATGCTCAGACTATCACTATGGGTTGGATTATTGATTCAAGTATTGATTAGCACTGACTGTCTCTACTGTTGGTATGTTTAATATTGTAGATATTACAAGTCTTAAAATTACTGTTGGTCATCCCAATGGGACTTTGGCTACTATTAGTCATGTTGAAAACCTAAAATTGTCTACAAATGTGATTTTGTATGATGTTTTCCTCGTGCTTGGATATTATGTTAGCTTATTATCTGTTAATAAATTGATAAGAGATAGCAAAATGTTTGTTGGTTTTGATGAAAATAAATGTTATATTCAGGACTTAAAAAGAGAGACTGTTATGGTGACTGGTAGTCTAATATGGTTATGTGTTTTAATGTGTCTAAACTTTTGTGGCATAACAAACTTGGTCATCCTGGTGACCAAGTCTTATCTGCTTTGCACAATAACTTAAATATTTCTAATTCTTCTTCTATGCATGTTTGTGAAATCTGCCATAGGGCTAAACAGACAATGGAACCCTTTCATTTGTCTAATCACAAGTCAAAGACATTAGGTGAACTTGTTCACTTGGACTTGTGGGGTCCTTACAGAGTTCCAAGCAAAAAAGACTTTAGATATTTTCTGACTATAGTAGATGATTTTTCTAGAGCCGTTTAGGTGTACTTTGGTAAAGACCAAGGATGAGGTTTTTGATGTCTTTGTATCTTTTACAAGTCTTATGGCTAATCAGTTTAAAATCAAACTCAAAATAGTTAGGTCTGATAATGGAACTGAGTTTATTAATAACAAAATGTCTAAGTTGTTTTTTCAATTGGGTATAATACATCAGACCTCTTGTGCTCATATTCCTCATCAAACTGGGATTGCTAAAAGAATACATAGACACCTGCTTAATGTTGCAAGGAGTCTTATGTTTCAGGGGGAATTCTTTTGAAATTTTGGTCTGATTGTGTTCTAATTGTTGTTTATCTTATAAACATGTTGCCATCTTCTGTTTTAAAAGATAAGAGTCCATATGAACTGGTTTTTAATAATAAACCTAGTCTTTCCCATTTGAGGTGTTTTGGATGTCTTTGTTTTTCAACAATTTTTGAATAATTCTGATAAGATTTCTTGTAAGTCTGAAAAGAGTTTTCTAATTGGTTATTCATTTGTGAAAAAAGCTTATAAACTTTTAAGTTTAGATAGTAGAAATGTCTTCTATTCTAGGGATGTAAAATTTTATAAAACAATGTTTCCATTTAAAATGAAGTCTAAAGAGTCTGTTGATGCAGAATATGCAAGTGAAACAGATCATCTTACATTCTTTGATAACCAAATACCTTAAAGACCCTACGATGATGGAAGGGCTACATCTTTTGAGGATGGTAGTGTTTCTTCTTTTAGACATAATAACACAGATACTACATTATGTCAGGAAGAATACACTACAACCTAAATAGATGATCAAAGCTCATCTAAGGGCAATAGTTTTCAAAATACAAGTGGACAAACCTTAAATGCGAATATTTTTGAGCAAGAAGATATGCAGACACTTGGTTTAAGAAGATCCAGTATGCAGTCTAAGTTGCCTGCTAAACTCAATGATTATGTTGTTAGTTCAAATGTAAAATATGGTATTGAAAACTTTGTGAGCTATTCTGGGCTCAATAGTGTCAATATGTGTTTTGCTTCTACCTTAAACAAGTCAGTAACACCCCCAAAATGGGCCACAACAGAATATGATGTTCCGGGGGTATTACTTCATAGATCAATAGCACAATATATGAGAACGACCTCTAAAAGAGTCGTTTAAAAACTGATACATTAGATTTCATAAATTGTTTGTTACAAAAGCCTATAGGCTTAACTTGTTCAACTTGAAAAAGTAAAGATTTCACAACATAACAATATCCCAAAATATAATGCACGTAAATCTTTAAAGCGATATGACTTCAAAAGACGACCATCCAATGTACCCATGACTTGCACCTTATTGACATGAGAAAACATGTTTAAACTATCAACAATAAAGTTGGTGAATTTATAGGTTTATAAATTAAATGAAGCGGATAGCAAGATTTCCCTGTAATAAAGCAACGAATACAATATCACAAAATGTATTACGATATGCACTAAGCTCATGACACTGAAGCTAAACAATGTATGTATATCAAATACATATAAATGATAGTGCCAAATGTAGATGTTCAACCGGTAACATCTATGAGTCCGAAATGGTATACATTCGTCGTTTCCAGCCAACTGGTAAACTAGCAAGTGCTACTTGCCCGAATAGGGATGTTAATGCCCAAATAAATCTATTCATATCATTCGCGCTTACAATCTAGTAATTAACAGTTCATGATGATGGGCATAGTGGGTTATAGCTACTTAGGCAAACTCGTAATATTTAAATTAAAATGTACTTGCATCCATTTTGTAAAACAAACATGATCTCATCCCCGAGATTTGATAAATGATTGAAAAGTATAAGAAGGAGACTATAAACTCACATCAAGCAATGATAACGGAATAGCAAGGTTGTGGCACAAAAAAATGAAGCAAAAGACTTTATCCGCAACCTAAGTAAAAATAATATATATTTACTAAGTAGAAAATATAAAACTAAATACTTGCAATCTTGTCCCTAGTGTGTGCTTGAGCTTCATTTAAAATGATGATGTTTGAAAGTAATTTCTCATGTTAAAGTGGTCAACTTTATTGGGTCAATGCGTTCAAAATATAAACACGTAATTTACGATATTAGACTTTCTAGAAACTAGGTCACATATACTTCAAAATGTTAGTTTAGGTCAGCCCTTGATTTGGTCTCTAAGTGTGTTAAATAATTAGACGAAATAGTGACGTTTAACAAATTGAATAAGTGAAATTTTACTAAGTTTTACTATTTGACGACTTGGAGTTTTACAATGAAATTATGGATTCGTTAATTAATGGTAATGAAAACTAAAATTATATTTGACATTTCGGCCAGGTCATCTATAACTTTCGTCTTTTAAATTTTGTCCAACGAGGTCGTTTAATGGGTTAAACACGTGTACAAAGTAAAGGGTGTCGTGACCCTATATGTTAACAGTTTTAATTTGTTGAAATGTGACAGCAGCACTAACTTAAGGTCACATTTGCGAGTTCGTTACTGGATATTATGACAAACCAAAAGTACCTTTGAAAACTAGGCCAGGAGTACAATAGTTAATCTCTTATAGGTTTTGCAATTTGAAGTCGTTATAGTGACTAAAAACGAGACCAAAGTAAGGGTGCACGACCCCTTCCGCCAACAGTTTCAACTTGGTCGAAACATGACAGCAATACTAACTTTATGATCAGTTTGCGAACTCATTACTCAACCGTTTTTGAAGATTCAAATTTCTAAATAAAGCTCGGCATTCATCACTAAAAGGCCCCTATGTGCTGACCTTATCTCCAATTTTTTTAATTTGTCAAACAAAAGCCTAAAGTCGTCCTAACAGGGCATTTTATAAGATGGTGTAAAATGACAGATTTTCGCCTATCTTTGGGACCTTCTAACTTCGTCGTTACTTGACGAAAACTAGTGATTTCAAGGGCAAACGAATTTCTACATGTCCTATTTACGAAATAATCTAAATTCTATTTTTATGCTCAACTTCTAGGGGTCGAATAATGTACACAAAAACTATCCATGTAACTTGCGATTTATACTAGTTACAACAGGCGTGTTTCTTTTTTTATCTAACCAACGAGTCTAATCTACAAATGGTTGACATGCTAGACCTATTACCCTCGCATAACCATGGACCATGTTTCATTAGTCTCTTCACAGTTTTATGGGGTTTCACTCGTTATTTCGTTATACATCAGTAGGTAAAAAAATGAGTTTTGTTTCTTAATAGATTTCAAGCACACATCATGGATACAATAATAGCATATAGTAAATAAATAAATGAGAGTGATTGCTCACAGAAAACGTAGGGATAAATACGTAGAAGGCTTGACCCAAAAACGACTATGAATGCTCGACCTCTTTACCCTTCACGTGTACAAACCAAACACCCAAACCAATACTCAACCGCAACTGTTTGCACCCCTTGTGACCACGTACACGAACGTTGCTCGCTTGTCTTGGTGTGGTCGACTCGTAAGAGGAACGAACACAAAGAAACCTAATTAGGGTTTCTTAGAGTTTTAGGGTTTATGAAGAATATGAATGAAGTGGTATGGTTGTGTGTTGTATATGAGTCGGAACAAGAGTAGGAGGACTAGGAGAACCAATATGAAGAGACTATGATTATAACTTTGGTTGTATTGTGTTATCTGTGTTTTCAAAAAAGAGCATGCAGGGTTCTTTGTGCACAAATGAGAGGGTGGGCATAATGTTCATCCCTTGAGTCACGTTCTTTTGCTAATCCAAATAGGGTAAAGGGTCTTTGGGGTTTATAAATGGTCAAGGCATAGTGTTTTAAAGGGGTTTACTGTTCAGAACGTGGAAGCAAGATCAAGAGAAGGGGTAGCCAAGTTATCACGAGTGTGTTTAAGTTTTATAAAAAGGGGATTATGAGCTTTGTACATTGGGTAATAGGGTTATTGTAAGAATAGATTTTGTATCTCTTTACCCAATTTAAATGTATTTACCGGTTTGTAGAGTTGAAGATGTACACACGAAATTTTTGTCATTTGTAGGGATTTTATTTGTTTCTTGAATTGCCTAAGTAATTTTCTTATTGTGTACCATTTTAAACAAGTGTAGAAATTTAAAACTTGCTTGTTTACTCTTTGAAATTAAATGCTAGATGGTGGTGAAAGGATATGGATGACATACATTCGATTTTGATTAGTCAAGTCGTAGAAAAAGATGATAACTAAGGTCTTTAGCTTAAGCGTAGGCTTATTCACAATATTAAAAGGCCTCGGCTAAGTTTTACTTATTAGAGTTTATTTAGGTGATTTAAATTAAAAGTGAACACATAAAAATGTTATAAATAGCAAGAAAATAGAATGATTGAAATCGTAATATGACCTGAAAACACATGGTGTTATAAAGTCTGTTAAACCTACTTGTTATAATGATGCCTTAAAAGATTCTAATTGGGTAGATGCTATGAATAATGAAATAGAAGCATTAAACTAAAATAATATTTGGGTTATTTGTGATTTACCTATAGAAAGAAAACCTATTGGATGTAAATGGATTTTTAAAATAAAGTATAAAGCATCTGGTTAAATTGAAAGATATAAGGATAGACTTGTGGCAAAGGTTTTTAGTCAAATAGAAGGTTTTGACTATGATAAAACCTTAAGTCTTGTTGTGAAAATGGTAACTGTTAGATTTGTTATTAGCATTGTTGTTGTTAATAGTTGACCTTTATATCAATTGGATGTTAATAATGCTTTCTTATATGGTAATTTGGTTGAGGATGTTTATATGTCTTTACCTTAAGGGTATGTGACGAGGTGTCATTTTATACACTTTTTCGAGGTCATTTAACCCCCTAAATCATGCAAATATACCCAGATTATGTGCTTAATAATTTGTTTTCATGTTTTTAGCAATTGGATAGCTTTTGGAGGAAATACACGTGACTTTGGCACATTTAGAGAAGAAACGGACAAGACTACGACTCTACACCAAATCCTTTGAAGAAATCGTGCATACAGAGTCTGGAGAAGGCGTGGCGAATCCTAAGCGACGACGTCAGGACTTTCAAGATGACAGCGTCAGAGATTTGGTGACGACGTCAGAACGTAGCCGACTTAAAAAGGCTCTAGAAGAATCGACGTGGTAACGGCGTCACGACTATAACCCGGCGCCGTCGCACCGCTTTTCCTATACATACAAAACCGATTATAGGGTTTTTAGTGTGTAACTTTTGGGAGATGAACCCTAACTTTTACATTCGAGTTTGGCATCTTTTTAGGCCATCTTTAGGGACTCAAAACCTTATTGTAACAGTCATTAATCCATGTTTTAATCAAGTAAAGTTCATTTATCCTTTTAATCTTTCAATATGATTATGTATTGTTTGATTGAATGTTGTTATTTATCTTCTTATAACATGTTAGGCTAAATCCATTAGTATTTACTTATGATTGCATGAAAATTAAATTGTAGATCCTTTTAATGTTGTTTCTTGTGATGGATGTGAGCGTTAGGCTGTATAAACTAGCCATAAGATATTAAATTGGCATATACGTCTAGGGAAAAGCGAGTGTGTAGAAAGGATACCATCGGTAATAGTCTTCATACTACCCTACCCCTAATATGGTTGATCCCTTATAAGATATTTCAATTGCATGTAATGTACTCTTAGGGACATTGTAATAGTCTTCATACTACCTTACCTGTGCGTTGCCTTAATGGAATATTAAGTAGACGGCGGGTTCGTGTAATTCGTTCATGACTTAGGAAATACTTACACAGATCATCACAAGTGTGACAAAGTAATAGGATTAGAAGAAGCAATCCGAGGAGTAATGCATGACTAAGTAAATACGTTCGTTTACCATATAAGTTACCACCAAATTAGTTTAGATTATAATTTAGTTTAATTAGATAAAACAAACCAACCTCTCAAACCATGATTTTACCTGCTTTCTATAAAATAAAAATACAAAAAGAATCTTCTCTCAACCCCCTAGACCTTTGTTAGATCTTGTTCGATCCTTCCCAACCTATTCCCCTAAAGAACGATAACAGCCCCCGAGTCTTACCTTACTACACTACAACAGTTAGGTGCTCTGCCTATGGAGTTGTAAAACTTCCTGTTGAAGTCCTACGACGACTGCACATCAAGTTTTTAGCGCCGCTGCGTGGGGAATATTTAAGTTTCGACCATTGTTTAGCTTAGGTCTACTCGCTTGATTCCTATCAAGTGAGAATTTTATTTTCAGTATATTAGCTTTCTCGTAGTCTATCTTTTCTTTGTGTTATTTGTTTTGTAAATCTTTTTGTTGACCTCTATGGGAGACCAAAATCCTATTCGTACTCTTGGAGATTACTACAAACCTAGCCATGAGGGATACAGGAACACCATTGAGCTCCCCGAAGGGAATAATGTGGTGCCTCTTCGATCCGACACCATCCGGTTGGTGCAAAACGGATGTTTATTTCACAGATTTTGGTTTGAGGATCCAAACCAACACCTTAAGGACTTTCTTAAACTAGTGGACTCACTTGACCTTAACGGTGACAACAGGGAAAGAATGCGCCTGCGTTTATTTCAATATTCCCTTCGCGATCAAGCTAGCAATTGGCTTGAGCGTCTTCCAGCAGGATCCATCTCCACATGGGAGGATCTTACTACTCGTTTCCTTGCTAAATTCTTTTCACTGGGAAGGACTGTAAAACTCTGCAACGACATCCTTATGTTCCAACAACATCAAGAAGAGTCTCTCTCTGAAGCATGGACTCATTTCAAGGAATTACTCCAAAAAGTAAATCATCATGGCATCGATCGCTGGCTTCTACACTCAAAATCTTCTTGATCGTCTCTTTCTGATCTTAATTGAAATTGATTCGCGCCACCAGGCATTAAATCTCCGCGATAAGAACGCCGATGAATCTTGGGAAATCATTGAGAACCTCGCTCTCTACGACCA